>JABUQX010054964.1:0-22500 GCA_015478945.1 Trachelipus rathkii
ATATATATATATATAGCAGTATATATATATATATATATATATATATATATATATCGAACCGTTTAAGTACCAGCAGTATATATATATATATATATATATATATATATATATATATACCCTTACTTCCCTAGCTCACAGCTACACCCACCCACACACACACACACACACACACACACACACACACATACCTAGACACATACACCTACACCTACACCCACACCCCCACATACATAGACCCATACCTAGACAAACACACACACCTACTCACCCACCCATAGACACTTACACTAACACACACATATACACACACACTCACACACAGATCCACACACACCTACACCTACCCACCCAGCCATAGACCCTTATACACACTTACACTCACCCATAGACACTTACACTTACACTCACACACAGATACACACACACCTACACCTACCTACCCAACCATAGACCCTTATACACACTTACACTCACCCATAGACACTTACACACACACACACACTCGATATTTTGAGGCCTCAGCTTTGATGGCTCAACTTTGATGGCTCAACTTTGATGCCTCAGCTTTGATGCCTCAACTTTGATGCCTTAACTTTGATGCCTCAACTTTAATGGCTCATCCTTGAATGCTCAACTTTGATGACTCAGCTTTGATGGCTCAACTTTGATGGCTCAACTTTGAAACTGCATCTTTGATGACGTCATCTTCTTTGATACCATGTGTCAGATCAAGATCCGTCCACCACATGAAGTGTTGTAAATCAAGATCCGCCCACCACATGGAGTGTACTAGATCACGATCCGCCTACCACATCGAGTGTTCTAGATCAAGATTCGCCCACCACATGAAGTGTACTAGATCACAATTCGCCCACCACATCGAGTGTTCTAGATCAAGATCCGTCCACCACATGGAGTGTTCTAGATCAAGATCCGCCCACCACATGGAGCGTTCGAGAGGAACACTTCGTGCACTGCGTGAATGGCTGCAGCTCGAGATTTGCCCACCGTTGAGTACTAGATCAAATGAGAATCCGCCTGGCAATTGCCACATCGAGTGTTCTGGGGATCAAGATCCGCTCAACAAATTGGGCCGAATGTTATAGATCAAGATCCATCCACCACATGAAGTGTTTTAACGATCCGCACACCACATCGAGTGTTCTAGATTACGATCCGCCCACCACATCGAGTGTTCTAGATCAAGATCCGCCCACCACATCAAGTGTTCTAGATCAAGATCCGCCCACCACATTGAGTGTTCTAGATCAAGATCCGCCCACCACATGGAATGCTGTATCAAGATCCGTCCACCACATGAAGTGTTGTAAATCAAGATCCACCCACCACATAGAGTGTACTAGATCACGATCCGCCCACTACATTGAGTGTTCTAGACCAAGATCCGCCCACCACATCGAGTGTTCTTTAAGATCCGCCCACCACATGGAGTGTTCTAGATCAAGATCCGCTCACCACATGGAGTGTTGTAGATCAAGATCCGTCCACTACATGAAGTGTTGTAAATAGAAATCTGCCCACCACATGGAGTGTACTAGATCACGATCCGCCCACCACATCGAGTGTTCTAGATCACGATCCGCCCACCACATCGAGTGTTCTAGATCAAGATCCGCCCACCACATGGAGTGTTCTAGATCAAGATCCGCTCACCACATGGAGTGTTGTAGATCAAGATCTATTGAAACTATCCACTCATCCACCTGATGATTAAGTGAATATTAGAACTGTTCATCTGTATCGAATGCCCAGACTGTCATCCTCATATCCATAATTTATGTCCAGACTCCATCCGTGGTTCCACATATCTGAGTCTGTTTCTCAAAGTGAAACAAGATTCAAGCCACTCACAAGTGTTGTAGATCATGATCCGTCTATACCGTGAAGTGTTAAATCAAGATACGCCTACGGTATATAGTGTACTGTAGATCACAGATCTGCCTACCACGAGTGTTCTAGTTTTACGATCTGCCATCATTTCTGAGTGCAGCCTAGACCGCATCCGCCTACCACATATGTTCTAGATCAAGAGCCGTCCACCACATGGAGTACCTTCTAGATCAAGATCCAAGCAAATCCGGTTATGAGTGATGTAGATCAAGATCTGCCCACCACATGAAGTGTAAATCAAGATCCACCCACCACATGGAGTGTACTAGATCACGATCTGCCCACCACATCGAGTGTTCTAGATCACGATCCAACCACACATCGAGTGTTCTAATCAAGATCCTGCCCACCACATCGAGGTGTTCTAGATCAAGATCCTGCAGACCATGGAGCCTCTGATCACACATCCGCTCACCACATGGAGTGTTGTAAATCAAGATCCGTCCACCACATGAAGTGTTGAAAACAAGATCCGCCCAACACATGGAGTGTACTAGATCACGATCCGCCCACCACAAGTGTTCTAGATCAAGATTCGCCCACCATGATTTCCTGTTCAGATCAAGACTCGTTCACCACATGGGGTTGTAGATCAAGATCCGTCTACCACATGAAGTGTTGTAAATCAAGATCCGGCTACCACATGGGGTGTACTAAATCACGATCCGCCCACCACATCGAGTGCTCTAGATCACGATACGCCCACCAACATTGAGTGTTCAGATCCAAGATCCGCCATCCACATGGAGTGTTCTATCATCAAGATTCGCCCCACATGGAGTGTTCTAAGATCACAGATCCGTCCACCACATGAAGTGTGTAAATCAAGATCCGCCCACCACATGGAGTGTACTATATAACGATCCACCCAACACATCGAGTGTTCTAGATCAAGATCCGCCCACCACATGGAGTGTTCTAGATCAAGATCCGCTAACCACATGGAGTGTTTTAGATCAAGATCCGTCCACCACATGAAGTGTTGTAAATCCAGAGATCCCCCACCACATGGAGTGTACTAGGTCACGATCCATTAACCACATCAAGTGTTCTAGATCACGATCCGCCCACCACATCGAGTGTTCTAGATCAAGATCCGCCCACCACATCGAGTGTTCTAGGTCAATATCCGCTCACTACATGAAATGTTGTAGAACAAGATCCGTCCACCACATGAAGTGTTGTAAATCACGATCCACCCACCACATCGAAAGTACTAGATCGCGATCCGCCCTCCACATCGAGTGTTCTAGATCACAATCCGCCCACCACATCGAGTGTTGTAGATCAAGATCCGCCCACCACATGGAGTGATGTAGATCAAGATCCGCTCACCAAATGGAGTGTTGTAGATTAAGATCAGCCCACCATATGAAGTGTTGTAAATCAAGATCCGCCCACCACATGGAGTGTACTAGATCACGTTCCGCCCACCACATCGAGTGTTTTAGATCACGATCTGCCCAACACATCGAGTGTTTTAGATCAAGATCCACCCACCACATGGAGTGTTCTAGATCAAGATCCGCTCACCACATGGAGTGTTGTAAGATAAGATCCGTCCAGCCACAAATGAAGTGTTGTAAATCAAGATCCGCCCACCACATGGAGTGTACTAGATCAAGATCCGCCCACCACATCG
Organism: Trachelipus rathkii; assembly: GCA_015478945.1. Taxonomy (NCBI): domain Eukaryota; kingdom Metazoa; phylum Arthropoda; class Malacostraca; order Isopoda; family Trachelipodidae; genus Trachelipus; species Trachelipus rathkii. The sequence goes on from JABUQX010054964.1 coordinate 3,554, forward strand.
ATTGTTCTAGATCATGATCCACCCACCACATCGAGTGTTCTAGATCAAGATCCGCCCACCACATCGAGTGTTCTAGATCCAGATCCGCTCACCACCTGGAGTGTTGTAAATCAAAATCCGTCCAACACATAAAGTGTTGTAAATCAAGATCCGTCCAACACATAAAGTGTTGCAAATCAAGATCCGCCAACCACATGGAGTGTACAAGATCACGATCCGCCCACCACATCGAGTATTCTAGATCAAGATCCTCCCAACATTTGGAGTGTTCTAGATGAAGATCCGCCACACACATCGAGTGTTCTAGATCAAGATAAGTCCACCACACAAAGAGTTTGTTGTAAATCAAGATCCGCCCACCACATCGAGTGTACTAGATCACGATCCGCCCACCACATCGAGTGTTCTAGATCACGATCCGCTCACCACATCGAGTGCTCTTGATCAAGATCCGCCCACCATCATGGAGTGTTCTAGATCAAGATCCGCCAAACACAAATGGAGTGTTGTAGACATCAAATATCCCGTCCACAAACATGAAGTGTTTGTAAATAAAAATCCCCAGCACCACATGCGTGTACTAATCAAACGATCCGCCCACACACTCGAGTGCTCTAGATCACGAATCCGCCTGACACACATCGATGTTGTAGATCAAGTTTTATCCGTCCACCACATGACGTGTTGGTATAAATCAAAGATCCGCCCACCACATGGAGTGTACTAGATCACGATCGCCCACCACATCGAGTGTTCTAAATCACGATCTGCCCACCAAATAGAGTGTTCTAGATCAAGATCCGCCACGCACAAATCGAGTGTTCTTAGATCAAGATCCGACTCACCAACATGGAGTGGTTTGTAAATCAAGACGTCAACACATAAAGTGTTGTATAACTCAAGATCACTCCAACACATAAAGTGTTGCAAATCAAGATCCGCCAACCACATGGAGTGTACTAGATCACGATCCGTCACCACATTGAGTATTCTAGATCAAGATTCCGCCCACCCAATGGAAGTGTTCTAGATCCAGATCCGCCCACCACAGGAGTTTTCTAGATCAAGATCCGCCCACTACATGGAGTTTCAAGATCAAGATCCGCCCACCAGATGGAGTGTACTAGATCACGATCCGCCCACCACATGGAGTGTTTTAGTTGACGATCCGCCCCCACATCGAGTGTTTAGATCAAGATCCGCCCCACCAATCGAGTGTTCTAAGAGTCAGATCCGCTAACCCCCCAATGGAGTGTTTTAGATTACAAGATCCGTCCACTACATGAAGTGTTGTAAATCAAGATCCGCCCACCTACATGGAGTGTACTAGATCACGATCCCGCCCACCACATGGAAGAAACTTGATTCGTTGTTTTATTTAGAGGATCCGCCCACCACAATCGGAGTGTTCTAGATCAAGAATCCGCCACCAACATCGAGTGTTCTAATCAAGATCTGTCCACCATTTTAAATGTTGTAAATCAAGATCCGCCACCACATGAAGGTTGTAAATCAAGATTCGCCCACCACATGGATTGTTCTAGATAAACGATCCGCCCACCACATCAAGTGTTCTAGATCAAGATCCGCCCACCACATCGACGTGTTCTAGATCAAGATCCGCCAACACATGGAGTGTTCTAGATCAATATCCGCTCACTACATGAAATGTTGTAGAACAAGATCCGTCCACCACATGAAGTGTTGTAAATCAAGATCCGCCCACCACATGAGTGTTCTAGATCACGATCCGCCCACCACATCGAGTGTTCTAGATCAAGATCCGCCCACCACATGGAGTGTTCTAGATCAAGATCCGCTCACCACATGGAGTGTTGTAGATCAAGATCCGTCCACCACATGAAGTGTTGTAAATCAAGATCCGCCCACCCCATGGAGTGTACTAGATCAAGATCCGCCCACCACACGGAGTGTACTAGATCACGATCCGCCCACCACATTGAGTGTTCTAGATCAAGATCCGCCCACCACATGAGTGTTCTAGATCAAGAACTACCAGAATACTTCGAGTGTTCTAGATCAAGATCCGTCCACCACATGAAGTGTTGTAAATCAAGATCCGCCCACCACATGGAGTGTACTAGATCACGATCCGCAAACCACATCGAGTGTTCTAGATCACGATCCGCCCACCACATCGAGAGTTCTAGATCCAGATCCTCTCACCACATGGAGTGTTGTAAATCAAGATCCGTCCAACACATAAAGTGTTGTAAATCAAGATCCGCCCACCACATGGAGTGTACTAGATCTCGATCTGCCCACCATATCGAGTGTTCTAGATCAAGATCCGCCAACCACATGGAGTGTTCTAGATCAAGATCCGCTAACCACATGGAGTGTTTTAGATCAAGATCCGTCCACTACATGAAGTGTTGTAAATCAAGATCCGCCCACCACATGGAGTGTACTAGATCACGATCCGCCCACAACATCAAGTATTCTAGATCACAATCCGCCCACCACATCGAGTGTTCTAGATCAAGATCCGCCCACCACATGGAGTGTTCTAGATCAATATCCGCTCACTACATGAAATGTTGTAGATCAAGATCCGGCCACCACATGAAGTGTTGTAAATCAATGATCCGCCCACCATATGGAGTGTTCTAGATCACGATCCGCCCACCACATCAAGTGTTCTAGATCACGATCCGCCCATCACATCGATGTTCAGATCAAGATCCGGCACCACATAAGAGTGTTCTAGAATCAATATCCACTCACTCTGAAATGTTGTGTTAAGATCCGGCCACCACATTGAAGTGTTGTAAATCAAATCCGCCCACCCCATGGAGGTGTTTAGATCACTGATCCGCACCACCACAATCAAGTGTTCTTGATCACGATCCGCCCATCACATCGAGTGTTCTAGATCAAGATCCGCCACCAACAATGGAGTGGTTCTAGATCAATACCGCTCAACAAACATAAGAGTTTGTAGATCAATCGTCCCACCACATGAAGTGTTGTAACTCAAGATCCGCCCACCCACATGGAGTGTAACTAGATCAACGATCCGACCACAACCACATCGATTGTTCTAGATCAAGATCCAACCACCACATCGAGTGTTCTAAGATCAAAGTCCACCACACGCACATCGAGTGTCTAGATCCAGATCCGCTCAACCACATGGAGAGTGGTAAAATCAAAGATCCGTCAACAATAAAGTGTTGTAAATCAAGATCCGTCACACAGAAAGTGTTGGCAAAATCAAGATCCTACCAACACATGGAGTGTACTAAGATCACGATCCGTCCCCAAAATTTTGGGTGGGAGTGTTCTAGATTCACAGGATCCGCTCACTAACATGAGTATTCTAGATCAAAATACGCCCACTACATGAGTATTCTTGGATCGAGATCCGTCCACCAAACATGAAGTGTTGTAATATCAAGATCCGACCACGCCTGGAGTGTTCTAATACGATCCGCCCACCAATCGAGTGTTCTAGAATCAAGAATCGCCCACAAATCGAGTGTTCTAGATCCAGATCCGCCCACCCCCACATGGAGTGTTCTAGATCAAAATTCGCTCACCACATGGAGTGTTGAAGATCAAGATCCGTCCACCACATGGAGTTTTCTAGATCAAGATCCGTCCACCATGAAGTGTTGTAAATCAAGATCCGCCCACAACACATGGAGTATACTAGATCACGATCCGCCCACCACATCGAGTGTTCTAGATAGATCCGCCCACTACATGGAGTGTTCTAGATCAAGATCTGCTCACCACAATGGAGTGTTGTAGATCAAAGGGGAATTCCGTCCAACCACATGAAGTGGTACATCAAGTCCGCCCCATAGTTATGTCACATGAGTGTACTAAATCACGATCCCGCCCACCACATAAGAGTGTTCTAGATACGATAAGCCCACATAAGTGTTCTAGATCAAGATACCGCCCACAATGAAAGTGTTCGAGATCAAGATCCGCTCACGCACATGGAGATGTGTAAGATAAAGAATCCGTCCACGCACATGAAGTGATTGTAAGTCAAGAATACCGCACACACAGGGGGTACTAGATCACGATCGCCCACCACATCAAATGTTCTAGATCAAGATTCGCCCACCACATGGAGTGTTCTAGATCAAGATCCGTCCACCACATGAAGTGTTGTAAATCAAGATCCGCCCACTCTCATGAGTGTACTAAATCAGCGAATCCGCCACCACATTGGAAGTGTTAGTAGATCAAGATCCGCTCACCACATTGAGTGTTCTAGATCAAGATCCGCCACCACATCGAGTGTGTACGATCAAGATCCCTTACCAAATGGATTAGCTGTACAGATGAAGATCCGTCCACACATATGAAGTGTTGTAAAATCCAAGATCCGGCCCAACACATGGAGATGTACTAAGATCACGTCCGTCCCAACAACATCGAGTGTTCTAGATCACGATCTGCCCAACACATCGAAATGTTTTTTTTCCCCCTAAGGAAATCCCAAAGAAAAAATCCCCCCCCTCCACCAAACCACATGAGTGTTGTAGATCAATCTGTCCACCCACATAAGTGTTGTAAATCAAGATACGCCCACCACATGGAGTGTACTAGATCACGATCCGCCCACCACATCGAGTATTTAAGATCAAGATCCGCCCACCATTTGGAGTGTTCTAGATCAAGATCCGCCACACACATCGAGTGTTCTAGATCAAGATCCGCCCAACATTTGGATGTGTTCAGATCACATGAATCCGCCACATCACATCGAGTGTTTCTAGATCAAGATCGTCCACCAACATGAAGTGTTGTTGTTAAATCAAGATCCGCCCACTACATCGAGTGTACTAGATCCCGATTCGCAACAAAATCGAGTGTTTCTAGATCACAAAATCCGCCCACCACGATGGAGTGTTCTAGATTCAAGTCCGCTAACACATGGAAGTGTTGTAAGATCAAGATCCGTCCAACACATGGAGTGTTGTATAAATCAAGATCCGCCAACTCAATGGAGTTTACTGATGCACGAAAATCCGCCCCCCCCCCCCGCCCACCACATCGAGTGTTCTAGATCAAGATCCGCCCACCACATGGAGTGTTCTAGATAAAGATCCGGTCACCACATGGAATGTTGTAGATCAAGATCCGTCCACCACATGAAGTGTTGTAAATCAAGATCCGCCCACCACATAGAGTGTTCTAGATCAAGATCCGCTCACCACATGGAGTGTTTTAGATTAAGATCCGTCCACCACTTGAAGTGTTGTAAATCAGGATCCGCCCACCACATGGTGTGTACTAGATCACGATCCGCAACCACATCGAGTGTCTAGATCCGATCCGCCCACACATCGAGTGTTCTAGGATCAAGATCCGCCCACCACATGGAGTAATCTAGATCAAGATCCGCTCACCACATGGAGTGTTGTACATCAAGATCCGTATATCACATTAAGTGTTGTAAATCGAGATCTGCCCACCACATGGAGTGTACTAGATCACGATCCGCCAACTATATCGAGTGGTCTAGATCACGATCCGCCCACCACATCGAGTGTTCTAGATCACGATCCGCCCACCACATCGATTGTTCTAGATCAAGATCCGCTCACCACATGGAGTGTTGTAGATTAAGATCTGTCCGTTCCCTTTCAAACCTCTCCTTTTACACACCCTGCCAAATCTCTCGACCAATATATATATTTATATATATATATATATATATATATATATATATATATATATATATATATATATATTTATATATTAATATTATATTATATATATATATATATATATATATATATATAATATATAATTTATATTATATATATATATATATATATAATATTATATATATATATATATATATATATAATAATTTTTTTTAATTACCAGAATATCTCCTACTAATATATATAATATATATATATATATATATATATATATATATATATTCCAGATGGTTATACGGTGACTGACGTAGTGATGTATTGGAAAGCTGGTCCTGTCGTAGGTGTTGAAGAAGCTGAACTTCCTCAGTTTACTATAATTGGGCATGAAGCCAATCACAGAACTGAAGAGCTGGCGACGGGGGACTACAGGAGGCTCTCCATTAGTTTCATGCTTCATAGAAACATCTGGATACTTCATTTTTCAGACCATTGCCTAGTATTCTTATCGAATGTATCTTGGGTAATCAATTTTGGATTACCATGAGCACGTCACCGCAAAGAGTCTGCCTCTCGGTATATATATATAATCATATATATATATATAATATATATATATATATATATATTATATATATATATATATATATATATATATATATATATATATATATATATATATATATATATATATATATATATATATATATATATATTATATATTTTTTTTTTTATATTTTTTATATATATATATATTATATATATATATATATATATTATATATATATATATATATATATATATATATTTACTATATAATATTATATATATATATATAATATATATATATATATATATGGTATAATTTTACTTTATCAATTTTATTCTTTCAATTTATTTCGAAATGTTATTGATGTTTTAAATCACTATCCAACGTACTTTAGATAAATCCAAATTAACTTTTTTGGTAATTTCCTTAAAACTTTAATTTTTGGAAGTTTGGGGGGGGGGTAATAAAGAAAAATAGTTCTTATTTTTCTTTTGTGTAAGAAAGCTGTTCAAGAAGTTCATCCATTCAAAAAACTTTTTTTTGTAAAGACCTTATGAAATCCTTGATAAAGTAAATTGATTACGAATTATTTGTTTTAGCAAATAAAAATATTATTTTAAAACACAAAATGAATCTATGAACTGTATTAACATCATTTTAATACTCTTAGGTATTACAACTGTGCTTACCATGACGACGATTAGTTCTGGTGTACGGTCATCACTACCGAGAATTTCTTACGTCAAAGCTTTTGATATATATCTTGTCATGTGTTTCGTTTTTGTGTTTGCTGCTCTTCTTGAGTATGCTGCTGTTAACTACACGTTTTGGGGCCAAAAAGCTAAGAAAAAGCCAAAGAAACCAAAAGAAGGAGAAGCACCTGCTCCAACTCCTAAAACCTCAACTCAGTCTCAGGGGCAACTGGGGATTCCGGGGTCTGCCACAGGCGCCAAGAGGGATGGGTTTGCTCAAGGTACCGAAGAAATTATAGAACTTCAAGATATTAGAATGTCTCCGATTCCTTCCATTAGGTACGATTTGTTTGCGTGTATTTTATTGATAAATCTTTTAAAAGTTACAAAAGGAAAAATGTTTATAGGATTATAGTATTCCATTTAATTTGACATTTATTACAACTACACTTAACTTTGAAACACTATATTTGTTTTCTTAAGATGATTATTATTTCTCAAATAATTTTAATATCAGACAAAGAAAAAAGCATTTTATAGACTCCAGCTATTCATTTAATTTAAAATACTGATCAATTTCTTTCACAGGCAAAGGCATAACTCAAAATTCTTTTCAAGAGAAAATTCCTTGCAAGATTTGAAGTTTCCCCCTTCTTTCAGAATAAATAGAAACTACTCATTTAGCGGTAGATCAGGGTTGCCACCAGGTCGTCAACCTTCTAAACGGAAAGTGTTGTCAACTTTACGCAAAGGAGCAGTAGCGATTAAACGTTCTATTCCTACTATTAAAGATGTTAACATTATTGATAAATATAGTAGAGTGATATTCCCTCTTTCTTTTATATTCTTCAATTTGATTTATTGGTGCTTTTACCTCTTTTAACCATTGCAGCATTTTACTCTTAAATAAGAATCACTAATTTTATTTGTTCTCCTTCCTATTAACATATTCCCTGCTTTTTGTAGACATATATATATATATATATATATATATATATATATATATATATATATATATATATATATATATTATATATATATATATATATATATATATATATATATATATATATATATATATATATATATATACCCACAAGGGAAAATATTTAAGTTAGAAAACAGGGCATCCACTTGAAACATACCTTTATTTTTATTTTCGTAATTACATTTCTGTGCGCAATCGCTTTTGTACGTGCTAGGTTATATATATATATATATATATATATATATATATATATATATATATATATATATATATATATATATATATATATATATATATATATATATTACGCGACTATAGGGTAAAATACTGTACATATCTTTGTTATTAATTATTATGTAATTCTAAATTATATAAAAAGAAACTGAAGATATCTATTTTTGTCTTCATAAACTTTTTTATTTTAAAGGTTTATGGATTTTTATTATAGGTTTATCGTTATCATATTTAGTTTGTTTAATAATGCTAGATTTATAAAACTAAACTGCTTAATAATTTTGAAATACCTTTTATGAATATTATGTTATTGAAATAGAAAATGCTATATCAATAGACTGGTTTAAAGTTTTTTCTGAATATAACTTGCTTCTACATATTTATTCATAATATTGCAGTCCAGACGTATAAATATTTTGTTAATACATAGCTCTTCTTTAGTACACGGGTTATAAAATACAGAATATCCGAAGAGGGTTTATGTTTGTATGGATATACTGTAAAACTTTAACTATTAAACGAATATCCCAACAAAATTTGTGTGTACAAGTATACTGTAAAGATTGTTTGTGCAGATACACTGTAAAACTCCAGACTGAAAATCTGAACGTTAAATAGGTTTGTAATATTGAGCTATTTATCTTTAATACCGATGTGAACATATTTCCAAAAAGTAGCAATTACTAATGGGAATCGACTCGGGAACATCGGAAACCCATATAAACACACCAAACACGACCCCTACAACAACTAAAACAAAAAAGTAGCTAAGGGTGCCAGATCTGACATGTGAAAGAGCTAAATCTGGCACCGGTGGGTTTATGATAATAACATATTAGATTAAATGTATTAAAGCATGGTTCTTAATCGTGGTTCGCTAAGGCTTAAGGAAATGTTATGATCTTTTGGAATTAAAATTGAAAATTAAATGAATGAAAGTAAGCATCAAATAAAAGGAAACGTTGAACTAATTTACCTTGCTTGATTGTGTAAAACTTTTTTTTTTATAATGGGTTTTGGAAATATTTATATTATAAAAAAAAACTTTTGTTTTTTCTCAATAAAACTATTTTTTTTTTTTTATAATTATTAAAATATAATATGTTCCCTTCTTTAAATAAATATTTGATGCGCTTTTGGGTTTTAAATCTGGAGTTAAATATTTGTTGGGGGGGGGGATATACGATAATTTAACAGTGGAATTTCACAGTAGATAAGACGAACAAACAGTATTCGAGAACTGCCAAGATCAATTACAAGACTCAGATTGCTAATTCAGATTAGATTAAATTTCTACCATATTAAAGATTTATCTTATTAAATTGCACGATTCTTTAAGAAGCAGAAACTACCGAAGTAATTCTCACGGAATGCAATTACAGCGAATCTTGTACAAAAATGTTTATTATTTCACCACCACAATATTAGACAATCTTACATAGAATAACAGATAATACATAACAATGCCAATACTATTGTAAATATTTATATTTGGCAAGATAGTAAAGAATATCTTCATTATTTGATAAATAAACAGTATTAAATAATAAAAGAATTAACCGACACTACTTATATTAATAGATCTTACAACATATAAATCTAATCACTTTAAGCTCTCAAGCCTATCATCAATCTCATAATAGAAAGCCACAAAAGAAATAAATTACTAATGTACTATTTAATTTCGAAAATTTAAATGAGTAATAATTAATAATTTTCTTTGGTGATAAATAATGATTATTTAATGGATGTTTTAATAAATATATTATTGGTTTTAAAAGAATAAGGTTATTTTGACCTTTATATATATATATATATATATATATATATATATATATATAAATATATATATATATCTATATATATATATATATAATATATATATATATATATATAATATATATATATATAATATATATATATATATATATATATATATATATATATATTATATATATATATATATATATATATATATATCAGTGGCGAAGCGTCCAGTCATCTATTGATGCGGCGATGACTGACCAAAAGAGAAAAAAAATATATCAATTTTTTTTTTCAATTTTCAATAATAAAAATCATTTTCTTTATAAACTTTCTAAGTCTTTAATTTATTTATATATACTTATATATATATATATATATATATATATATATATATAATGTATATATGTATATATGTATATATATTATATATATATATATATATATATATATATATATATATTATATATATATATATATATATATTAATATATATATATATTATATTATATATATATTATATAATATATATATATATATATATAATGTATATATATATATCTATATGTATATATATAATATATATAATATATATATATATATATTTCTATATATATTATATATATATATTATATATATATATATATTATATATATATATATATATATATATATATATATATATATATGATTTGTAAAAGCGGATCAATTACAATGAATTAATATTAATATAACATGCCCAGGTAATCTGTAAATTTGTAGGATCAATTGCGAGCACATTATCAGTATTATTATATAATGTTCACCAATCAAATTGCGCCAAAAATGTATAGTGAAATAACATGGCTAGCTCATCTATAGATTTGTCGCTGAAGAACTATTTGAGCGAATTTGTTTCTCATATTAAAGCATAAGTACTTTAAAATTTCGTTCAAACTTCGGACCTCTGAAATATAGTAAATTATTAAAGAAATTATAAATTCAAAAATTATTATTAGAATCAGTGAAATATAATAATAAATTTCACTCTTTTTACAAAAATAAGTCAATTAAAGTTCCTTACTTTAGAAATAATATGTATTTTATAAAGTACGAAATATGATGAAACAACCTTAAAATATTGGCAAAAATTCGTTTTCCTTGAAAGAAAATGTATTTTAATGGGAAACTACTTTGAAAAATAACCTAAATATATTATTATTATTATTATTATACTCGATGTGGTGGGCGGATTGTGATCTAGTACACTCCATGTGGTGGGCGGATCTTGATTTACAACACTTTATGTGGTGAACGTATCTTGATCTACAACACTCCATGTGGTGAGCGGATCTTGATTTACAACACTTCATGTGGTGTGCGGATCTTGATCTAGAACACTTGATGTGGTGGGCGGATCGTGATCTAGTACACTCGATGTGGTGGGCGGATCGTGATCTAGTACACTCCATGTGGTGGGCGGATCTTTATTAACAACACTTCATGTGGTGGACGGATCTTGATCTAGAACACTCCATGTGGTGAGCGGATCTTGATCTAGAACACTCCATGTGGTGGGCGGATCTTGATCTAGAACACTCGATGTGTTGGGCAGATCGTGATCTAGAACACTCGATGAGGTGGGCGGAACGTGATCTAGTACACTCCATATGGTGGGCGGATCTTGATTTACAACACTTCATGTGGTGGACGGATCTTGATCTACAACACTCCATGTGGTGAGCGGATCTTGATCTACAACACTCGATGTGGTGGGCGGATCTTGATCTAGAACACTCCATGTGGTGGGCGGATTGTGATCTAGAACACTCGATGTGGAGAGCGGATCGTGATCTACACTCGATGTGGTGGGCGGATCTATATTTACAACACTTCATGTGGTGGACGGATCTTGTTCTACAACATTTCATGTATTGAGCGGATATTGATCTAGAACACTCCATGTAGTGGCGAATCTTGATCTAGAACACTCGATGTGATGGGCGGATCGTGATCTAGAACACTTGATGTGGTGGGCGGATCGTGATCTAGAACACCCCATGTGGTGGGCGGATCTTGATTTACAACACTTCATGTGGTGACCGGATCTTGATCTCAACATTTTCATGTAGTTAGGGCGGAATATTGATCAAGAACTCCCATGTGTGTGGGCGATTTTGATCTAGCAACACTTCTCGAAAATGTGGTGGGCGGATCGTGGGGATCTAGCACACTCCATGTGGTGGGCGGATCTTGATTTACAACACTTCATGTGGTGGACGGATCTTGATCTACAACACTCCATGTAGTGAGCAGATCTTGATCTAGAACACTCCATGTAGTGGGCGAATCTTGATCTAGAACACTCGATGTGGTGGGCGGATCGTGATCTAGTACACTCCATGTGGTGGGCGGATCTTGATTTACAACACTTCATGTGGTGGACGGATCCTGATCTAGAACACTCCATGTGGTGGGCTGATCTTGATCTAGAACACTCGATGTATTGGGCGGATCGCGATATAGAACACACGATGTGGTGGGCGGATCGTGATCTAGTACACTCCATGTGGTGGGCGGATCTTGATTTACAACACTTCATGTGGTGGACGGGATCTTGATCTAGAACACTCCCATGTATTGGGCGGTTCTTGACTTAGAACACTCCAATGTGGGTGGGGCGGATCTTGATCTAGAACACTCAATGTGGTTGGCGGATCGTGATCTAGTACACTCCATGTGGTGGGCGGATCTTGATTTACAACACTTCATGTGGTGGACAGATCTTGATCTACACACTCCATGTAGTGAGCAGATCTTGATTCTAAGAACACTCCAATGTAAGTGGGGCGAATCTTGATCTACGAACACTCGATGTGGTGGGCGGATCGGTGATCTAGTCATACTCCATGGTGTTGGGCGGATCTAGATTTACAACACTTCATGTGGTGGACGGATCTTGATCTAGAACACTCCATGTGGTGGGCGGATCTTGATCTAGAACACTCGATGTATTGGGCGGATCGCGATATAGAACACACGATGTGGTGGGCGGATCGTGGTCTAGTACACTCCATGTGGTGGGCGGATCTTGATAAACAACAGTTCATGTGGTGGACGGATCTTGATCTACAACACTAAATGTGGTGAGCGGATCTTGATCTAGAACACTCCATGTGGTGGGCGGATCTTAATTTACAACACTTCATGTAGTGGACAGATCTTGATCTACAACACTCCATGTGGTGAGCGGATCTTGATCTAGAACACTCGATGTGGTGGGCGGATCTTGATCTAGAACACTCGATGTGGTGGGCGGATCGTGATCTAGTACACTCGATGTGGTGGGCGGATCTTGATTTACAACAGTTCATGTGGTGGACGGATCTTGATCTAGAACACTCCATGTAGTGTACGGATCTTGATCTAGAACACTCGATGTGGTGGGCTTATCGTGATCTAGAACACTCGATGTGGTGGGCAGATCGTGATTTAGTACACTCCATGTGATGGGCGGATCTTGATTTACAACACTTCATATGGTGGACGGATCTTGATCTACAACACGCCCATGTGGGTGAGCAGATCTGATCTTAGTAACACTCAGAATGTAGTGGGCGGATCTTTGATCTGCATTCCGATTGTGTGGGGGATGTGAATCTAATACACTCCATGTGGTGGGCGTTTCTTGATTTACAACACTTTATGTGGTGGACGGATCTTTATCTTGAAAACTCCATGTATTGGGCGGATCTTGATCTAGAACACTCGATGTGTTGAGTGGATCGTGATCTAGACCACTCAATATAGTTTTGGCGATCGTAATCTTAGTACAACATTCCATTGGTGGCGGATTCTTGATCTAACACTCCTGTGTGAGGCGGATCTTGGATCTAGAACACTCATGTGGTGGGCGGATCGTGATCTAGAAACACTCCGATGTGGTTGGGCGGATCGTGATCTAGACCACTCGATATAGTTGGCGGATCGTGATCTTGTACACTCCATGTGGTGGGCGGATCTTGATTTACAACACTTAATGTGATATACGGATCTAGATCTACAACACTCCATGTGGTGAGCGGATCTTGATCTAGAACACTCCATGTGGTGGGCGGATCGTGATCTAGAACACTCGATGTGGTGGGCGGATCGTGATCTAGACCACTCGATATAGTTGGCGGATCGTGATCTAGTACACACAATGTGGTGGGCGGATCCTGATTTACAACACTTCAAGTGGTGGACGGATCTTAATCTAGAACACTCCATGTGGTGAGCGGATCTTGATCTAGAACACTCCATGTGGTGGGCGGATCTTGATCTAGAACACTCGATTTGTTGGGCAGATCTTGATCTAGAACACTCGACGTTGTGGGCGGAACGTGATCTAGTACACTCCATGTGGTGGGCAGATCTTGATTTACAACACTTCATGTGGTGGATGGATCTTCATATACAGCACTCCATTTGGTGAGCGGATCTTGATCTACAACACTCGATGTGGTGGGCGGATCTTGATCTACAACACTCCATGTGGTGAGCGGATCTTGATCTACAACACTCGATGTGGTGGGCGGATCTTGATCTAGAACACTCGATGTATTGGGCAGATCGTGATCTAGAACACTCGATGTTGTGGGCGGAACGTGATCTAGTACACTCCATTTGGTGGACGGATCTTGATCTACAACATTCCATGTGGTGACCGGATCTTTATCTAGAACACTCCATGTGGTGGGTGGATCTTGATCTAGAACACTCGATTTTGTTGGCGGATCGTGATCTAGTACACTCCATGTGGTTGGCGGATCTTGATTTACAACAAACACTTCATGTGGTGGACGGATCTTGATCTAGAACACTCGATGTTGTGGGCGGAACGTGATCTAGTACACTCCATTTGGTGGACGGATCTTGATCTACAACATTCCATGTGGTGACCGGATCTTTATCTAGAACACTCCATGTGGTGGGTGGATCTTGATCTAGAACACTCGATTTTGTTGGCGGATCGTGATCTAGTACACTCCATGTGGTTAGCGGATCTTGATCTAGAACACTCCATGTGGTGGGCGGATCTTGATCTAGAACACTCGATTTTGTTTGTAAATCGTGATCTAGTACACTCGATGTAGTGGGCGGATCTTGATTTACAACAAAAACTTCATGTGGTGGTCGGACCGCACCGCACCGCACCGCACCGCACCGCACCGCACCACCTTAGAATAGGCGCACCACTCACAAAAAGTCATTTTTGTCGCGCCGCCCCTTTACCCCTGTTTCAATGAGTAACACTCTGCACGCAACCCCTAAATATATTTATTAAAATATCCTCTGCAATCGGGACAGGCTACTAAAAATTGTATGCCGCAACGGACCGCACCAGCACCGCACCGCACACCGCACCGCACCGCCTCGGAATAGGCGCAACACTCAAAAAAGTCATTTTTTTCGCACACGCCCTTTACCCCTGTTTTCAATGAGTATCACTCTGCACCGCAACCCTATAATTTTAAAATATCCCTGCATCGGGACTCTAAAGTTGTGTGCCGCACCGAACCGCACCGCACCGCCTCAGAATAGGAAGCACCTATTCACAAAAAGTCCATTTTTGTGTGCGCCCTTTACCCGCTGTATTCGAATGAGTAATCACTCTGCCAACCGCAACCCTATATATTTGAAAATATTTGCCAGCCATACGGGACATAAAGTTGTGTGCCGCACCGAGGATCCGGCACGCACTGCAAGCACAGCTCAGTATAAGGAGGGATGGGGCGAACCAATCACAAAAAGGTATATCATTGTATTGTCGCGCGCGGCCGCTTTTATCTGATTTCAGTGAGGGTGAGGTGACACTCTGCACATCGCAACCACTATAATTTTTAAAATATCCCTGCGCATCGGGCACTCTAAAAGTTGGTGTGTCGCACGGACCGCACGCACCGCCTCAGAATAGGCGCACCAACCCACAAAAAGTCATTTTTGTGGCGCCGCCCTTTACCCCTGTTTCAATGAGTATCACTCTGCACCCGCAACCCAATAATTTTTAAAATCATTCCCTGCATCGGGACACTAAAATTGTTTGCCCTCAAAAAAAAAAAAAAAAAACACCGGAAAACAACGTCTGCACCGCACCGCATCAGAATAGGCGCACCACTCAAAAAAGTCATTTCGCGCCGCCCTTCACCCCTGTTTCAATGAGTATCATCACTCTGCCCCTATAATTTAAAAATATCCCTGCATCGGGACACTAAAATTGCGTGCCGCACCGGACCGCACCGCGACTCACGCGGACGCGGCACCGCCTTAGAATAGGCGCACCACTACAAAAAGTCATTTTTGTCAAGCCGCGCCCTTTAACCCTGTTTCAATGAGTATCAATCTGCAAAGCAACCCTATAATTTTAAAATATCCCTGCATCGGGACACTAAAATTGTCTGCCGCACCGGACCGCACCGCACCGCAACCCACCGTACCGCCTTAGAATAGGCGCAACACTCACAAAAAGTTATTTTTGTCGCACCGCCCTTTACCCTGTTTCAAATGAGTATCACCACTGCACTCGCAACCCTATAAGTATAAAATAGTCCTAGCAATACGTGAACCTAAGGAAAATTATGTGCCGCACCGCACCGCACTCTGCACCACTTTACACCTCAGAATAGGCGCACCACTCAAAAAAGTCATTTTGTTCTGGAGGACCGCCCTTTTCCACCTGTTTCGGAGGTGAGTATCACTCTGCATCCGCAACCGGCTAATATAAATTTTAAAATATCCTGCATCGGGGACAATAAAATTATGTGCCGCACCGCACCGCACCGCACCGCACCGCCTCAAAATAGGCGCACCACTCACAAAAAGTCATTTTTGTCGCGCCGCCCTTTACCCCTGTTTCAATGAGTATCATTCTTCACCGCAACCCCATAATTTTAAAATATCCCTGCATCGGGACACTAAAATTGTGCCGCACCGCACCACACCGCACCGCCTCAGAATAGGCGCACCACTCACAAAAAGTCATTTTTTGTTGGCGCGAAATTTACCCTGTTTTCAATGAGTATCACTCTGCACCGCAACCCTTTAATTTTAAAATATCCCTGCTTTCGCGAGACACTAAAATTTGAGAGGTGGTCGCGAGCTGGACTGCAGCACTGACCGCACCGCACGCACGCCTCAGAATAGGCCGCACCACTCAAAAAAGTCATTTCTGTCGCGCCGCACTTTACCCCTGTTTCAATGAGTTCAAAACTAATGCACGCACCTATAATTTTAAAAATATCCTTGCATCGGGACACTAAAATTGTGTGATGCACCTGACCGCACCGCACCACCTCAGAATAGGCGCACAACTCACAAAAAGTAATTTTTGTGGCGCCGCCCTTCACCCCTGTTTCAATGAGTATCACTTTGCACCGCAACTCTATAATTTTTAAATATCCCTGCATCGGGAAACTAAAATTGTGTGCCGCATCGAGGGACGCACCGCTACCGCACGGCACCGCCTCAGAATAGGCGGCATCTCAGTCATAAAAAGTCATTTTTTTGGTCGCACCGCCCTTTAACCCTGTTTTTCAATGATAAATCACTCTGCACCGCAATCCTATATATTTTTAAAATATCCCTGCATCGGGACACTTTTAAAAGTATATGTGCGCTACACTAGCAAGGCGGCGCACCGCACCAACCTCAGAATTAGGCGCACCACTCCAAAGTAATTTTTTGTCCCGCCGCCCTTTACCCCTGTTTCAATGAGTATCACTTTGCACCGCAACTCTATAATTTTAAAATATCCCTGCATCGGGACACTAAAATTGTGTGCTGCACCGCACCGCACCGCACCGCACCACACCGCCTCAGAATAGGCGCACCACTCACAAAAAGTCATTTTTGTCGACCCCCCTTTACCCCTGTTTCAATGAGTATCACACTCTGCACCCAACCTATTTTATAATTTTAAAAATAGGTCCCTGGCCTATTCGGGACACTAAAATTATGTGCCGCACCGGACCGCACCGCACCGCACCGCACCGCACTGCCTCGGAATAGGCGCACCACTCACAAAAAGTCATTTTTGTTGCGCCGCCTTTTACCCCTGTTTCAATGAGTATCATTCTTCACCGCAACCCCATAATTTTAAAATATCCTGCATCGGGAACTAAATTGTGTGCCGCACGCACCACACCACACGCCTCAGAATAGGCGCACTACTCACAAAAGGTCATTTTGTCTCGCCGCCTTTTACCCCTGTTTCAATGAGTATCACTCTGCACCGCAACCCTTTAATTTTAAAATATCCTGCTTCGAGACACTAAAATTGTGTGCCGCACTGGACTGCACCTGACCGCACCGCACCACACCGCCTCAGAATAGGCGCACCACTTACAAAAAGTGTCATTTTTGTCGCGCTGCCCTTTACCCCTGTTTCAATGAGTTATCACTCTGCACCGCAACCCTATAATTTTACAAAATATCCCCTGCATCAGGACCACTAAAATTGTGTGATTGCAACCCTGACCACACCAGCACCCTCCGCACGCCTCAGAATAGGCCGCACCACTCACAAAAAGTCATTTTTGTCGCACGCCCTATCTAACCCTGTTTTTCAATGAGTATCACTCTGCACCGCATCCCTATAATTTTAAAATATCCCTGCATTGGGACACTAAAAAATTATGTGCCGCACCGCACCACCAAACACCACTCAGCACCGCGCCGCTCCAAAAGTCATTTTTGTCGCGCGCCGCCTTTAAAAAAAAAAAAAAAAAAAAAAAAAAAAAAAAAAAAAAAAAATACAAAAAAAAGAAAAATAAAGCTAAAAAAAAAAAAAAATAAAGAAAAATAAAATAAGAAAAAAGAAAAAAAAAAAAAGAAAGAAAGAAAAAGAAAAACCACTGTTTCTGAGTTTCACTACATGCACCGTAACCCTATATTTAAATATCATGCATCGGGACACTAAATTGTGTGCGCACCGGACCGCACCACACCACCCTCAGAATAGGCCCCACTGACAAAAAAGTTCATTTTGTTGCGCCGCCTTTTACCCCTGTTTTTTCAATGGAGTATCACTCTGCACCGCAACTCTATAAT
>JABUQX010054965.1:0-14909 GCA_015478945.1 Trachelipus rathkii
AAAAAAGAGAGAGATATATAGATATTATTGGAGGATAATGTGTGTGTGTCTATAGAAAACAGAGAATTAAGATAAGGATTAAAGGAGGTAAGAAGGAAAGGATTGAGGAAAGTGGATAGTCTGAGAAGGATGAGACAGAGTTGTGATACTATATATAGGCACGATGCTGGAGCGCGTAGCGTATAGTGCTATATGAGTATTAGATAAACTATCGTTTATTTAATTATTTATTTAATTAGCTAATCATTATACTGTTTTCAACTAATATTTAATAAACAATACTAGAGGATATAATCTAGCTTAATGTTTATAACAAGTATGTTATATACATATAGTCGTCAATTATAATTTTGGCAGAATTTAGCATTTGCAAAGATAACCCGTTTTCCAAAGGTTGAAGACTGCCTTTTTTTTTACCATTGCAAGGATCACTATTTTAGGTTTTTATACTAAACATGAGGAGTAATATATAATTTTTTGTATAAATTCCCCAATTTTTATCTTTGTATATTGTTATTTACATCAGATTATCTTTCTGATTTATTTTATTTTAATAGTTTTATTTTACTTTTACACTATATGTTTTTAATTTTTTTTATTTTAATTTATTTTTTATAACTATTTTTTTTAATTCGTTCTATTCATGGTTATCATAATATATCTTAGGGTATTATTTGTATTTAATTTTTATTTTTATTTAATTAAATTTTTTATTTATTATAATTAAAGCTTTTCAAGGTTTTGCTTGATAAGTTTTATTTTTCTTAATTACCTTTGTGTTTGTTTTTTTTTAATTTTTAATTAAAAATTTTATTTTTAATATTTTTAATTATTATTCTTTTATTAATAATAAATTTATTTTTTCACGAACTTATTTTTATTTTTTTTCATATTTTATTTATTTTTATGTTTTTCTTTTCTTTTACCCATATATAACTTTTGTTATAATATATATAGTTTTATATTAATAATATATTTCATTCCACTTTTTATTATGTTTTATAGTCACTATGTCATTAATATCCCTTTTAGTATATCTATATTGCTACTTGCCTGTTTATAGCTTCATTCCCAAATGTTAAAATCGTTGATGAAATTCATATAAGTAATACTACCCCAGTATAACCATTATATAGTATCATATCTATAACTAATATCATTATATATACTATCATACATACCCTAACTTCTCCCTACCACCTTCTATTGATAATCATCTCTAACATAATTGAATACTCTGATCTTAGCTTATATGATTAATTTATAGATCCTATTGACTTCAGTCATATTTTTTTTAAATCCCAAGAAATATCTTTAATTTATTATTGTTTCTGATTTTCTTGAACATCTTTAATATATTTAAAATAGTTCCAAATAATACATTTTAATTACTTTTTATGTTGAATTCTTTTTAATTTCAGAAACCTAATTTGCATTTTACAGACCATAAAGCAGTATATCAAAGAATATTAAATAAATTAATACTCATATATTAATATTAAAACATAACATTAATAACTACTAAATATACTATTATTGACTCATATATAATAATAACTTCGGTGTATTATTACATTATATATATATATATATATCTCGTATAGATAATATATATCTCTATTTGATTATTATATTACTATTTAGATCTATATGATATTATCAATTATTGTAATCTATTGGGTTATCATATAATATTAGTAGTATTACATTAATATATTGTATAATCCATACGCAATAATATAAAACTTTTATATATATAATATAATATAGTATAATATTATTAAATCATTCCTAAAATATTTTAGTTTTTATTTATATAGTTATTTACTTGACCGCTAAATTATAAAAAATTTTTGTATGCTAAAAATGACAAGAATACAATAATTCAACCACTGTAACAATATACATAATTATACATGGCAATCACCCAAAACCTTACCCCTCTCCAATCTATAACCAAACATTAACTGACTCCTTTATTTGTTATATGGAATATATTTATCTAATATTTGAATATAACTATATTTACTGATTACTATTGTATATATTCAATAGTATCATATGATTATTGATAGTATATATAATATATATAAATACTTAAATACTTTTCTTTATTTGTTTTGTTTTCTTACTTTCTTTAAAACATTATTTGTTATTTTTAATAAAAATTTATTCTTTTTATTATACTGTTTTATTTATCTTATATATATATTTTTTTACATGCATATATATAATAATATAGGCAAAATCAATATATTTCAGTAATAAGTGCAATTTTTTAAATTCTAATATTTCTTAAGTATTTTTATCCTTTAAACCGTTAACTAACATTGTTTTTTTTATTTATTTAAAGCCTGCTACATTTCTTTTTCTAGTTATTGTAAGTGCACTCACTACTTTTCTTTATAATACTTATAGTGAAAATTAGATTATTGAATGTTTTATAAATTATATTGATTTAATTGGTGCAGAATGCGACAGTGGTGCCTTAATATGAGTTTTGTGCATAATATTTTTAGACGAAAATAATATATATAAATCTAAAAGGTATTTATATATTCTATATGTAATGATGTTTTTAGTAAAGAGCTTAAAAGGGTTTTGTGTGTGTGTATATAAACATTTACTTGTTTCTTTAATTGATATAATCATTTTTTTTATTTATTTTCCTACATTTTCAGGTTTTGTTAAAAATAGTGATTAATATATTTTAGAAAAAGATCTCAATGATCGTGTCTAGCTATAGCCATTTAAAACAGTTATTAATAAGTAAGAAAGTAAGAAGACTTTCGTATCTGGTGTATAGCAATGTATGAGTGAAATGGAAACTAGCTTCTAATACCCCTGCTTCATTAAACAACAAAGTAAGCTCTAGCATAAAATAATAAATTTATTATTTTCTTCTGTTTTTGGTATTTTCTTTTTTATTTTTGCTCGATTCTATTTTGATTACTAGTTGTGTATATTTGAGTGATATTGTAATTACATAGTATATATATTATATATAAACATAAAACAACGTGAATTCTTTTGCTGTAGTTAGTTGTTGTTGAATATGTGCCGTTTTGTTTGTTGCTTTGGTGCAGTTTGTTGATGTTGTTTGTAGCTTGAAATATGCTGTTGTTTTATTTATATCACTCTTCAACATCTTTTAATCTTCAAAAATAAGAAAGTAAACCTAATATCAAACATATTCTTCTTAAAAATATATATATGTATATATAAATAAAAAAATAACACAACTTTAATTTAATATGAAATATAGTGTATATATAAAGCTTTATAAGAAGGCGAAAAGAACAGAAGAAAGTGGTTATAAAAATGATATACGTATAAAGTCATTCTCTCTCTTTGTTTCATAAACTAAAATCTGATGAACCCTTAATGGGAAGGAAGGAAAAGAGGAAAAGAAAAAAATGAAAGAAAAAGATTGATTATTATATAAACTATAATAAATATATATTCATACTATTAATTATTATTAATTATTATTATTCATTCTTATTATATATATATATCATATTATTTATTTCTAAATATTATTATTATTAATTATATATATTATTTATTATTATAATTATTATTATTATTATGGAGATTAAATTTTTATGAGTTTACCATTATGATTTCCAGTATCATCAGGATGGATGGGATCACCCTCCGCCGCACCATCGGCGTATTCGTCAAAGGCCTGGTAGAAGAAGAAACTTATCTTTCAGAAATATTATATGAGATTCATTTATGAGGACACTCTTCTAAGTTACTTTCAGGTGTAACCGAAGATCACGGTAGTTGTGGTATTATATGTAAAGAATAAACTGAACTAACGTTGTCAAACACAATGAAATCATTGACAAACTTTACTGTAATGCTTATGTTTAATATTTTATGACAAAAATGACAAAGAGAATCTGATTTTATAAGCGCGTTACATAGTTTTGATATAATATTATTTGTTTCATTATTATGATCAAAGTTCAATGCAACAGTGTTTTTATTATTATTATATATATTTTAATATAATTTATTGTTTATTATTATTTATTATTATTTTATTATTGATTTAATTATTATTAATTATTTTATTATTATTAATTATTTAATTATTATGTATTATTATTATTATTATTAATTATTATTATTATTTATTATATCAACTATATTATATAGAATTTCATAACTAAATACACACAGTTGATGTGGTATTTTCGTACACACACACCAACATAGCCAGACAAAGCAGAACACACACACCACCAACAACATCAATAATTATAGAAGATGTTACTTAATAATATAGACTGAAATACATCGTATAAATTACTGATCATACTATTTTATGATGTAAGCAGATGTGTAATTTCTAAACGTAGCTGGAAGACATTTTACATTTTTCACATGTTTATATAAAATAATTCATTTTTGTAATGTAATTTTCTTTGTGTTCTATTCTTTAAATTTTTGTTCAAAGTTGTTATTTTTTATTTATTTTAAAGTTTTATATTATTTATGTTTATTAAAATAATTTTTTTATGTTCTTTAAAAATTTATTAATTTTTTTCATATTCTTTCTTAAAATGTTTCTGTTTTACTTAATTTAATTTCATTTTATTATTTCTGATTAAAATTTTCAGCGAATTTACATTTTTAAGAGTAAATCAGTAAATCAGTAAATTCAACCACCCTTCCCAACCTCCTACCCTTGCATGATCTATGATACTATTGATTCAGTCATTTCGGAGTATATTTTGAGGGAACATAACATGAAAAATAAAAGTTCTTGTATACACTGATCCGAATATATCTAACGTGCAAATTTTTTACATTAATCAAGCAACATAAATACCATGAATAAGAATATTATGATGGAGGAAGCATCAAGCTTACTTAAGCATCGAATTAACTATAACATTAACAAAGTTCAGCGCTTAAAAACAGTAAAGTAACTACTAGCATACAAAAGTTAACCTATTCATACTTTTCTAGCATATCTCTAACATATCATGTTAATTTACATTAACTCATAATATTTAACAAAATTTTATCATACTTCTTATTATCATACAGACGACGAATATATACTAGCGTAAAAAGTTTTTTAGATTAAACATAATATTACAAAAATTTATCATAACATTACTAATATCATAATCCAAAGCGATAATTGCAACAGTATCAAAGTTTTTCGCAAACATAACAATAATAAGTTTATTGATAAATATCATAGTAAAGTGTAATAGTTTACTGATGTAAAGCCGTAAATCAGTAAATCAGTAAATCAACCAGCCCTCCTCCCTCCTATCCCTTCATGATATATTGATCTATTAGATTATTGATTCAATTGATTCAAGTCATTTTGAGGGAACATAACATAAAAATAAAGTTCTTTTATACACTGACCAATGAATATATGCTAACCGTAGCAAAGTTTTCAAATTAATAAAGCCACCGAGCATCACTTGAAATAAGAATATAATGTTTTAAACAACAACGTAGCATACATTAAGCACGATAAAGCTAATCCGAACAAAGTTCCACACTTAAAACAGTAAGTAAACTAACATAGATACAAAAAACGTAACTATTAAGCTTTGTCAAGCATATTCTAACATTCTCAATGTTAATTTTAACATTAACATTGTAATATTTTAACAAATTTTATCATAACCTTGTCTAATTATCATACAGATAAACGAATATTGCTAGCGTAACAAATTTTTTTTACATTAATAAAGCTAACTAAATAAACCTGAATAAGATTATTACAACGACACAACCTAAACAGACAGACCTTACGCATGAGTAAACTATAAATTAACAAGTTCACGCTTAAACAACAGTAAGTAATAACATAGCGTGCAAACGTAACCTATTCTATTTAGTCAAAGCTTCTTCTAACATATAATGTTAATTCTACTTACTTCATAATATTTAAACAAAAATTTATCATAATTCTCTAACTAGATTGAAACCAACGAATATATACTAGCGTAACAAAGTTTTTTTTACATTAAATAATAATATTAACCAAAAATTTTACATAACCTTACGTAACTATATATTCCCCGCGGGATATTTTTTGAATATCAAAAGTTTTATCCAATATCATAAAATAAGTTATTGATAAGTTATTGTACCAGATGTTTTTACACCATCTAAAGAGTAAATCAGTAATCAATCAGCAGCCCACCTCCCAACCTTTGCATGATCTAAAGTGTATATTGAATAGTAACCTATTAACTTAATATGATTTTTATTCAATGAACTTATTTTGTGTTATGTTTGGATAAAACTTTGATTTGTTTGCAATTATTCGTTTGGATTATGATAATTCAGGTAAGGTTATGATAAATTTTTTGTTAATATTATTATATAAATGTAAAAAACTTTGTTACGCCAGTTTGATATTCGTTGGTCTGTATGATAATTAGAGAAGGTTATGATAAATTTTTGTTAAAATATTATGAAGTTAATGTAGAATTAACATTGATGTGTTAGAGATATTCTTCTTTCCATGAAATGGTTTACGTTATTTGTACGCTATGTTAGTTCTTTAATGTTGTAAGTGTGGAACTTTGTTGATGTTTGCTGTTTATTCGTGCTTTGTTGCTAGGTTTGTTGTTGTACATTATATTCTTAGTTTCAGGTTATGATAAAATTAGCTTTAATTAATTGTAAAACCTATATAGTTTGCCTATATTCGTTGATTGTTATGATAATTAGACAAGGTTATGATTAAATTTTGTTAAATATATACAATGTTAATGTAAAATTTAACATTGAAAATGTTAGAGATATCTTGACAAAGTGTTAATAAGTTACGTTTTTGTATACTATGTTGTTTTACTTTAGCTGTTGTTTAAGTGTGGAATTTGTTTGATGTTAGCTGTTATTCGTGCATTAAGGTATGCTAGGTTTGTTGTTTGTACATTATCTTCTTAGTTCGGTGATGTTATGTTGGCTTTTTAATTGGAAACTTTGCTACGTTAGCATATATTCGGTGATTAGTGTTTAAAGAACTTTATTTTTTATGTTATGTTTCCCTCAAATGATACTCGAAATGACTTGAATCAATAGATCCAATAGATCAATAGATATGAAGGGGTAGAGGAGTGGGGTGGGTTGTTTTGATTTAACTGATTTCTGATTTACTGATTTAGGATAGTAAACTATTACACTTTACTAGATATTTTATTCATAAACTTATTTTAATGTTATGTTTTGATAAACTTTAATATGTTTGCAATTATTCGTTGGAGTGTATGATAAGTTAGGTAAGGTTATGATAAATTTTTTGTTAATATTATTTTAATGTAAAAAATTGTTACGTTAGCATATATTCGTTTGGTCTGTATGATAATTAGAGAAAGGTTTATGATAATTTTTTGTTAAATATTATGAAGTTAATGTAGAATTAACATTGATCATGTTAGAGATATGTCTTGACAAGTAATGATAGGTTACTTTTTGTACGCTATGTTGTTACTTTACTGTTGTTAGCGTGAACCTTTGTTAATGTTGCTAGTTTATTCGTGCGTAAGTATGCTAGGTTTTGTTGTTGTATCATTATAATTCTAGTTCAGGTGATGTTTGTTAGCTTTGGTTATGAGAAAAAGTTTTTGGTATGAGCATATATGCGGTGATTAGTTTATAACAGAAATTTTTTTTATGTCTCTGATCGCTCAATAATACTCGAATGACTTGATCAATGATATAGATCATAGATCATGAAGGGTAGGGGGTGGGGTGGTGGTTTGATTTACTGATTTACTGATTTACTGCTTTAGGGTATGTTTTAAAAACGCAAAAAGTTTTAAGTTATAAACACAATGAATAGATTTTTACTAAACAAATTTATAAAACTGAATAGCAAAAATAAAAAAAGTTTTTTAAAAATATATAGTTTTTTAAATAAAAAAAACACAAAAATCCATAAATAAAGAAGATAATTATAACTTTACATTATAAATATATATATAAGTGATAAGTAAGAAGAAAAGTTATAAAGAGATGAAATGAGTTTATTGAAGTGAAAAATTAAATGTCATTCCAGCGACGTTTAGAAAATGTAAAATCTGCTTGACATCATAGAAATAGTAGTCATGTGTCAGTTAGTTAGTACGATGATTGCATCTAATGTATTAAGTAAAGTGTCTATAATATTTGTGTGTGGTGTGTGTGTGTGTTTGTGTGTGTGTGTTGTGTGTATGTGTGTGTGTTGTGTGTGGTGTTAGGTTTGTTTTGTTCATATACATATTAGTTGATATAATAATAATAATAATAAAATAATAATAATATATAATAATAAACATCGTAAAATTAATAATCATAAATCAGATAGCGAAGATACATCTAAGAGTAGTGTTGGTAAGGAAAAAGAATAAATCCAGACCGCATACTTCTGAATATATTATTATTAATGAGTATTCCTCGAATTTTCATTGGCTGACCGGATGTTTAACAAATCAGTTCTCTGATTGGTTACTTGAGCGTACTAAAATTGCGTAAAGTTTAGGTGTCGGGTAGAGAGCAATTTACCTAGCGCAATGTTTTAAGTTGTGGACTGCCAGGCAAAGTGATGGCACGGGTTTTTGAAAATGTTAGGTAGCTTAAAAATACATAATGCAAACAGAAAGTAGTAATGATATAATAAATAAGGAGAAATTGAAAAGAAGAATATATAAATAAGAATAAAATAATAATATAGAAATATAAATACATATTCAAAAATAGTAATGATAATAATTTGTGGTTTCGTGTATAGTTAAGATTGAGATTGCTATGTTGACTTATGCTGGTAAGTTGAAAAAGAAATATAAGTTACATTTAAAATTCATTTATAATAGTTGGAATGATAAAATTTGTGGTTTCGTTTACACACTAGGACGACTAGGCTATCTCCATTTCGTTCGTACCAGACTTCAGTGTTGTGTATATTTTCATTATACTTTACAATTTGATTATCGTCCAATTTTAATTTACTAGCGTCTCAATTTTTAAAATAACAATATTTTCATAAAACTATGAAAACATCAAAAAAGGACGAGGGTGAGGAAGGAAAATATTGAATAGTGTAGCTGGAGCCCGAGATTTGCAAAGCGCTCCTCTCCGGAGCTGAAGTTGAGGCTTTTTGAGCGCACAAGAGCTGGAACTGGACTTTAATACCTGCTCCAGAGCCTTGGAGGAGCCAAAGCTAAGGTAATCGGAACGCTCCTCAGTCGAAGCCGAGATTTCCGGAACAAATCAATTAGTATATATATATATATAGTTATATTATTATATATATACGTATATATATATAGACTATTATATATCTGTACTATAATATAATATATATATACTATACTATATCATATATATATATATAATTAGTTATATATATATGTGTGGTGTGTGTGGTGTGGTGTGTGTGTATGTGTGTAGGAGTGTGTTTGTGTGTGTGTATTGAGACGTATCTAGTGTGAATTCCTTAATTTTGTAAATAATTGTTTCTACTACTGTATTTCGTGTTTTGTGAGAAGGGGCAAGAATATATAATTTGAAAAATTCGAGCGACAGTGAGCAATAATAAGTCACTCATACGGAAACCCCAAACTCCAGTAGAACGTTTAATTAACATGATAATTTGCTAAGATGTTATTATCTCCTTTTGTCTCGATGCAGCGCTCATCTTTTGGTCATTGCTCAACTTATCCCTAATGTGACCAATGCCAGTGGGGGAACGGACGTAGGTTTCAGCAAAGATTCACCATCACGATAATGAAGAAATTCCTTTTAAAATGAATCCTCATCTCCTTCTCATTATTTTCTTTCTTATCACCAGTATATTATATTACCAGTTATATATTAATATATTATATATATATATATATAATATATATATATTATATATATATAATTTAATATATATACTATATTACGGCTACACTTCCTCTTCTTTAGCTGCCTGCCAGTGAGCGTAGGTCGTGATACCAGTCTATATAATATTTTATAATATATTATAATATATTATATTATATATATATTATATATATCATATAATATATATATATATTATACTAATATGCTTATGACAATGCTGCACATATGTCTTTCGTTCGTAGTCCAGATCCCCAATTTAATTAAGAACTGATAAAGATCTTAACACCACAAGTAATGAATTTCTGAAGACCAGGTATTGCTAAAGCCATTTCATAAAGTTAATTGGCGAATTCATTTTAATGTATCGGATGTAAAAGTTTCACATCTGTCGTATAATCATGGATGGATCTATTTCACAACATTCACTGATGCGGAAATTCAGAGATGTTAGATGCGTATTACAATGATCCACGCGTATGCGTGATTCGGGATATAATATATATATATATTATATAATATATATATATATATACTATAATTATATATATATATTATATATATATTATAATATATATATATATAGTATATATTACTATAATATATAATATTATATAATAATATATAGGGCAATCGGAGATAAAATTGGAAGATTTAAGGTGTCTCCAAATCTTCCATATAAAAATAGATTCAAAGCTTTTGGAAAGTATAGAAATGAGAGCAATATGAAGATAGACTATAGCAAGAGGGTTGAGAGTGGGTCCTCCTTCTCCGGCGCACTTTGAATGAATGCACGTTTCGGGAAGTAAGGGAATGTCGAAATGCAAAACAGAGGAAAAAAAAAAAAATAGTTTAACAAGGCAGAGTGCAAGATCGGATGTGCAAGTATTGGGAATCACGGAAGTGATATTGACAGCACTATATGCTTTCTTAGTATTAGGATGAGTGAGTGAGAGAGAGAGAAGAGAGAGAGGAGAGAGAGAGAGGAGAGAGAGAGAAGAGAGAGAGAGAGAAGAGAAGAGAGGAGAGAGAGTTAGAGAGAGAGAGGGAGAGAGAGAGAGAGAGAGAGAGAGAGAGAGAGAGAGAGAGAGAGAGAGAGAGAGAGAGAGAGAGAGAGAGAGAGAACATTGTTTTGAGCATAAATGAGTTGAAGAGATGAAGATGAGGGAATAGCTCCAGAATCATCTAAGGTGAAATTAGAGGCAAACCTTCAGCAGAGAGTAAAAAGGCAGTTGTACCGTCGGAAGATGCAAGAGAAGGGAAAGAAGAAGTAAAGCTAGAGCTGACATTTTTTTTCTCAAAATACCGGAAAGAGGTTGAGGAAGAGGAACCAGAATGAGCATTGCATTTTCTACTGAGAAAAGTGTTTTTAGTGTTACTGAGATTAGATCTTGTACGATTCCTAGATGGAATAAAAGTTGCATGAGTTTTTGCAGTTTTAAAAGGTCGGTAATTTTGAAAGCAGCGTCCCTCCCAATGGAGAATGGCACGAGAAGAAGAAAAGTAAACCAAGGTAAGTTAGTTTTATGCGAAAGGAGAGAGAATGTTTGTCTCCATGCCAGAGAGAATCCCCTTGTTATGAGTTCTGCGCTGTCAGAGGAACACCTCCCGCAAAAACAATGTCATTCGAAAGAAAATCAAATAAGTTTGACCCCAAGTCCGACCAGTTTGTGGCATCGAAATGGCGAACACTTGAAGAAAAAGAACTAGATACATTGACAATAAAGTGATCAAAAAAACGCAGAGGAGGAAAGAGTTTAACAGTACATGGATAAGGATTTGAAGTTAAGATAAGGTTAAAAATTTGTGTTCATCACCAAGACGGTCAGAGATACGGGAATGAAGTTGTACCATTCGCACAAAATAATTATAGATAGAACAATCGACGGGAGATAATCGGTTGTCTTAAGAACTGGAAGAAATTTATTAGTAGTGGTGAATATTGAAATTACCTAAAATGATAATTTCATGGAAAGATTAATAACAGAGAATGTGTTCTATTTAGGTGGTTAGATAAGTCAAAGAATTAAGGTAAAGTTAGGAGATAAAAAATAGACCAAATGGATTTAATAGGAGATTGATAAAAGAGTTTGAACAACACGGTCGAAAATTCGTTAGACTCCGAAGCAGAGACAGGAGAACAAACGACGTCCTTGTCGCAAAGTTTCCCACAACCACCTATGGAGGAAACTTGTACATAGAGACAGTAAGAGGAAACAAATAAGGTTTGGTGTTGGAGCTCTCAGGCACCTGAATTTCGGTCAAGAACAAGAGGTGAGGTTTGAAGGAAGAGAGGTGGTGTTTAACATAATGCAAATTAAAACAAAGGCAACAGAAATTAATGAAAAAGGAAGACCGGATAGCAAAGCACGCGGCGACGAAGCATTGGCGTTACCAGCCCTATCACCAGAGGTCGCCAACTTGCAAGTGATGATTGGGTGATGTTGTGATAGCGAGGAAGAGTGGACGAGGAGCATTGTTTGGATGTCGACCTTTCAAACACCTCCAACGCAATTCATGTTTCTCAATTTTATGAGTGCTTGTAAGCCTGTTGGGCAAATGTGAAGAAGGGAGAAGAGAGTGATGAAAAATGCCCACAAAAGAAGTTCACCAGGCACTACAGTGCTTGATAAAGAGTACACTAGAGTACTCTTTGCTAAAGCGAAACGAGAAAAGGCCGAGCCAAAAGAAAACGCAGTGCAGAGCAATGTTCAAGCCCAACCTAACACTCCGCTGTGTATATCGAATTCGCAAATACTTGTATGCATCGCTTCGGTTTGGACGAACTGTCCTCCCTTCCCCTACTAAGGTAAGCCTAAAAAATGTATAGTAATTACTATCATATTTATAGTATCCAAAAAAAATAATCAAACATTCGAACAGTAGAAGATTAATAATATAATTTGCATTAGTTTATGAATCCACAACATCCACATTTTAAAAGTACCTCTTTGGATGTGAATGCGATTGTGAGAAAATTTTTATATTCATATCGGATGATATATACATCAATAATCTGCAGTATTTGAAATATTATATATCTATGATCTATATATATATAATAATTATGCATATTATATATGATGATTTTCTGTTTACAGTAGAGTAAACGACCACCGCTTACGGGCAAAGCCCTAATCAAGGAGTCTTGGGGAGTACTATATATATATATATATATATATATATATATATATATATAATATATATATATATATATATATATATATATATATATATATATATATATATATTATAATATATATATTATATATATATATATATATATATGATATATAATATACTAACTCACTCCCTTGGCACTAGAGTAGATTCCAACTAAATGTCGCCGTGTTCCACAAACGACAATACACCAGCCAGATCAAACACCTACTATACTTCATATTATATAATTTTTATAGTTAACTCAACTGATATACATAGATCTATTACTATTAAGCACCACCTACTATATATAGTAAATATTATAATACATAGTTTATATAGGCTTCAGGTCATACTACTACAGTACCTATACCCACATCATATTAACCTTATTATACCGCGACTGAACTATAAAAGGATGCAGCCGCTGTTGGTCTATTATGTCTAAGATCATATACTACCCGAAAATCTAGTCCTACTATTGCGTACATCACGGTCATATTACCGCTTATATGAGCTTAGTCCACGAGACCTCTCATTTCCCAATTTTGACCTAACAATGCTACTCGTGCGCGGGTATCGTTTCTCAGCAAACATGCGTTCTTGCGAATA
Organism: Trachelipus rathkii; assembly: GCA_015478945.1. Classification (NCBI taxonomy): domain Eukaryota; kingdom Metazoa; phylum Arthropoda; class Malacostraca; order Isopoda; family Trachelipodidae; genus Trachelipus; species Trachelipus rathkii. The sequence goes on from JABUQX010054965.1 coordinate 13,633, forward strand.
CGCAACATTAAAATGTATCGCATTGTTCAGCAATTTGGAATCTCTATTTCAACAGGAGGGTGAGGTTCTTACCAACTTGCCTACCCTCCTTATCTGTGTAAAAACATTTTTGTGCCATCTTTTGTCATCTTGATGTTAATAATGTATATACTTATCATTCAATAATACTAGATGAATGTTGCGAATCTAATATTCGTCATCTGGGCTTCGTTCGCTCGTTATAGTGAGGATGGGTGTGGTGGGCTTGCCATTCTAGTAGGTACATGATGATGGTTTAAGCTTTAATTTTTCCATGCAGGACCACATGATTTTGATATGCGTAGTTTTTAGCTGGATTAGTTCGATGCGTTCTTTATAGTGAGTTCACTCCTTGATATAAAGATTCTGAAAATATACCGTTCACCATCCATCTATGATTGTTATAAATATTTCATGAGTAAAAATTGAAGCTGTTTCAATATATTATAGGGAGCGTTGAGCTTATACTAATTTGCAAAGGTGGAAAGTATTTGTGTTCGTATATTTGAGATTTCCAATTCCTAGAGTCTCGTGCAGTTAGGTTTCGTACTCACTCTCTTGTCCCTGATTGTTTTTTCTGATTAACGAGTGTCTGCAATAAGGTATAAAGGACATAGTTTGAGTTGTATTGCCTGAACGCTTCGCAATGAAAAGCAGATTGGGCGAGTACAGGGGCGGGCAATGTGGATTTTTGTCTCGGGTTGTGAGGCAGGTGCTTGGTTCTTTGCATAATTGTTGGAAGGTCTTCTTTGATAGCTTTGTGTAGTGGGGGCTGAATAATTTATTTGTGGACGCGGATATGAGAGTGAGAGAATAACTTTGAGGTGAGTCATTTAGGATAGTATATAAAATCGTGAAACAGTACTTATTTAGTAATATATGTAAATACATTTGATACTCATGAGTAGTGAGGGATATAATCAACCATATTATTATTATATTGATATCCCTATGGATCACCTAATATATATATTATAGTAGTTATTATATATAGTATTATTTAAATATACTAGCCTACTATTCAAACGATACTACGTTTCTAGTAATATATAATATTATCATTTTGAAATTATATTATATAGTATATCCCTGATATATGTAAGTCGAGGTGAGTTTAAAGGATTTATATAGAAACTTACTACTTTAGAAATCGCAGTTCTGATAAAGATATATCTATACTAAGTGTTTTTCAGGGTTAACAATATATAAGTACAACCGTAGGAATTAATATATATATGTGGTATAAATAATTGCATATT
>JABUQX010054966.1:0-15000 GCA_015478945.1 Trachelipus rathkii
TTTTGATATTATAAATAATACTTTCAGGAATTAGGAAAAACTATATAATTTTTGAAAAAAGAAATAGGAAGTAATATTCAAAGTATATAATTACCACCGAAAAGTCACTGTTATTTAACCTCTAAAATTCCATCTAATTATATATTATTAATATATATATATTAATTTATTATTAATTATATAATTTATTTAATTATTATTATTATTATTATATTATTAATATTATATTAATTATTATTATTAATTATTATTATTTATATTTTTATATAATTTAAATTTATTATATATATTATTTATAATTATTATTATTTATAATTTATAATTTATATATTACTAATTTTTGCACATAGATTATAATTTCTAAAATCATTCAAAAGCCTTTATACTTTTAATTAACATTTTTCGTTAACTATTTATTTTATTACAATGACACATTCTTGATAAACCTCGAGATATGTACACAAAGTCTCACCTATAAGACCTTTTTCCACACAACACTCGAAAACTTGGGAAGCCATTTCAAGGATACGATTTTTATCGGAAATCAAAATGAAAGAATATTAATCTTCTAAAAGTATTAACAATCTATTGAAATATACAAGCATAAATAACTTGATTATATCGTTAAATTATAAATAAGGGAGATGGAAACTACTACTTAAAATAAACGAAAAGGCATAATCGAAAGAAAATGTGTTCGAGATATTTTTTTTTATATATTCGATGGCTCTCTTTTTTGTTTTCTTTATTTCTTTGCTTTCTTCGTCTAAGAATGGTGGTCGGGCATTTCGTTATTACGGATTTATGATAGGTTGATTGTCTTAGTGGCTATGTTATTCTTATAGAAGGAACTATGTCTAAAATCACAAAATCATTTATCTGGTTTCTTAATGGCGCAAAATCTTAAAAGTAATTCACTATAAAGTTGTTGTGTGATTTTGTAATGTTCTCCTGCATATGGTACTTAGGTTTAGGTAGGTGTATCTTTATCACTTAGGCATGTATCATGGTGTTCTGCACATCAGGAATAACAGACAATTCTTTGTACATGTTGTCAGTACTCTGCTTCGCAAAAATAAACACCTTATTTTAAATGGTGAGCGAGACTTATTGACATCGCTACCTGTGATATTCGAGTGCTTTTTCATTTGAAAGTAGTTTAATTGGGATTTCGCATTCGCACTTGTACAAGCTCCGTTCCACTAACATGCACTCGGCCGTTACAGAGCAGATGGTACTAAACTTTACATATATATAACCATTAATAGAGTACACGAATACAAATGAAGAGATTAATTTTGACATGTTTATCAATAGTTTCTTTACAGATTAAATTGAAATTCATTATTTTTGCCTTAATATGTTTCTCACTATAAATTATAATTATATATTTTAATTTATGTAATTTTTCGGTTTAAATACAAAGATTGCTTCTAATATCCTCACCTAATGCCCCATATTAATAGATCTTGAGTAATTAAAATAATATTATAAATGACTTATTTATATTTAACACTTAATTTTAGTGTTTATCTTTGTATCAGCTCAATATATTTAAACGATTATTTTTATACACAATTAATTGTCTATTTTAATATAATTTGAGTAAAAAATCATATTTTTAATTAATTATCATACACTTATTTTCTATTTTATTATACTTTATCATAGAAGTTTCACAATTTAATTAAAAATATATCTATCAATGGAGACTAATAATAGTAAAGAATAATAATATAATAAAATATTTTTTATAATATATCAATGAATGGAATGAATGAATATCATAATCACAATGTCATATTATGTCTTTTACATGCTATATAGATATTTTAATTATAATATGATATACTAAACAATAAATAATAAAAATTTATGAGTATAATAGACTAAATGATGTAAATGAATCAAAAAAAAATAAAATACAAAATATAAATATTATATTAATAAATATATAATCGATATATAGCTTATTATTAATACGAGAGCATTATAACGGTATTATACGATTATTGACATATAAGGCATAGACAGAGATCGAAAGCGACGATCAGAGATGATTCAAAAAGTATAACCATTAATTATTTATATTCAAACCAATATATAAATAAAATATCCTTATTGGAACAATTGGAATCATCATTAATACGATATATATATATATATATATATATTATATAATATATATATTTAATATAATATAAAATTATATATTATAATAATATATAATAATATATATTATAAATATATTATATAATATTAATAAGATATGATATATATAAATATACGCCTGAGGGTTTACAGATTAATTGCATGTTTTCTCATTAAATGATATCAAGCTGATATGTTTTCTAATTTTCACTATTTCAAAATCATTTTTCAAAATGGTTATAACAATCCAATAAAATCTACGTGGGGAAAATCAGCCGTTGAGTATCGATCCTCATCGTTAATAATCAATTTCTAATTTTGATATCTTATTTTTATTTATCTAGCTTGGGAATACTTCATATTTTAATTTTATTAACATTTCTTTACTATATATCTAATTATAATAATATATATTTATTACTCAATTTTATATGTTTCTCCTTTATGGCAAATATTAATATGTAATATTTTAAATATTTATTTTTTTTAGATGAATATATATTAAAATGAGAATATTATAAATTAATACAATACATGATTTATTGATCGATTACTCTAATATATTTAAAAAATATATTAATATATAGTGTTTATTTATAAATCTATTAATTAATCTATAATGGAAGTTTTATATTTTATTAATGATAAGGTTTAACTTTAATTGTTATAATTTTTGATTCGATCACTCATTGAAATAATGTTGTATTCTGTTACCTAGGTCCATAAATGGTCGGCGTATTAAGCGGTGTTGGCGACTCCGGTTGCCCTTTGTCTCAAAACAACAGAGTTATCCCCGACGCTTACTCATGGCCCGCGTTCCCGCAGGCCAGTGATCGTGTACTAGGGACTCCGGTTACCGATACTTAGGTTAGGTTACCTGGCTTCAGCGACTTTAGCCGACTGTTAGGTTAGGTTAGGTTCCGAGGCGCTTTACGGTTTAGCCGGAGATTGTGTTGTAAGTAGTAAGTAGTTTAGGTTTAGTATAATAGTAGCAAGATTACACATAAGCCTAAAGGTAACAATAGTATAGTATAGTTAGTGATCACATGATAGTATATATATGAGTATATATATTCATATATATCAGTGATATATAAGTATTAATATTATGTATTGATATAATATATAAATATATTAAATATTATTAAATTATATTATGATTATTATATGAGAATTTCGTTTAATAGTAAATTATATAGGAATATATAGTAATATCATATATATATTAAATATATATCTAATTAGTCGAATAAAAATTCACATCCCAAAGGGGAATCGATTTTGCAGTCCGTAATGAAGTTCCGTAAGGTGATATTTTCGATTATTTAAACCTGTTGTACAAATTTGGCCACGCGAACATGCGCACACCCCCACCTTTTACTGGGTCCGACGCATTTTTGGGTATAGCGATACTCACGAACCGCCCTCCAAAACAAATTGAGAAACTTTAGGATTGTGATATACATCGAAATCAACTCTTGGTAGGTATACATTTCGCCCTGACTGTAATTTTTAATTATTATTTCTCTTAAGTTAATTGTAAATGTATAATTGTTTTGATTCCTTAGATATGTTAGACCAAACGGTTATAAACACCAGAGCCCCACAAGGTACATCTAATTGGAACTCTTTTGATCCAAACCAAAATAGTCCGCCGTTCAACAGAATTCGAGCATCCTGAGCCAGGCGCAACCCTGCATTAACCCTGCACTCATGAGCACTAAGCGGCGTCAGGATAGAGTTTGTTACATGGTATCTTTCACTCAATATTTTTCTACTCAACATTTTACTGGAGCACCCAAAAAGTGGAAAAAAAACAATTGATATATTGGCTGATATTAAAGTACAAGATAATATACTAATATCTCGTTTTAGGGATAAACATAACCTTATCCAGAGGCGCCGCATAGGAACGAGGTAACGTTAATGGCGAAAGTGCTAGTCCCCTAGTAGCGGCAAGTGGAATACATGGGTCCCGACACAAAGCAAGATTGAAAAATATTTAGAACGTAAGAAAAGTGTCGAAATCTTGGATATAAAAAAATCATTCATTATAATAGGTAGCCCGTCCATAAAAGAAACCAGTTAAACGGGTACATTGAACACAAGGCTAAAGTGACACCATCCGCGAAGGTATTGGGGCATGACTGAAATCACCTCGCTCAAAAACTATATGAAAACGATTGGAAGTAGAAGAGATGAGCACTTTGGTATATTACACCTAATCATTACAAAGACGGAGACATATACAGTTGCAGACGAACGTTACTCTCGCTATTCTTATTTTCTCAGACATTGTGGCTGTTGGGGATTGCCCCAAAACTTTGGATAGTGAGCATTAGAAAACGATTGGAAATTTGGTATGATCACCCTTCTTATTAAGGATAACATCGATACAGAAGAGGTAACACTGAACACTACGATCCCCTAAGGATGGCAACTGCCGGGATTCGAGTCCGGCTTCCGGTTTCCGCTTGGGCCGTAGTTCTCCGAGCGCCTTTTTTCACAGAGTCTGTCCGGCTCCGGTCCCGGAAGACATCACAACATTCAGTCTCTCCGTTCCCTTACACGGCCGGGAGACCACTAAATATTTGTATAAAAGAGTGAGTTTTTGGAAAATAAATAAGTATAGTTAAGTTCCATTTGAAAGTAATATGGAGACATTTAATGAAATAATTTATTTAGAAGAACTGATTCATACAAAAAAGGTGTAAAAAAGAAAACTTAAATTTTTGGAAATTTTTTTTTTGTTGTAGGTGACACTAAATTTTAAGCTACATAACTCAATAACTAAAATAATATATTTGGATCTATAATATTATAATAATTAATTTTATGAACCAGGCCCTAATAATGACAACCATTTACAAATTGACAATTATTTTCGATAGAAAGCACACTTAAAAGGGTCCTTGGGATATCCAAAATGACTAAACAACCTACACAAAAAATAGGCAACTTTTTTGATATAATCTACGCTTAAAATTATGGCAATACAAGAAACTCAAGGTTTTTTAAAACGTGAAAATCTCGGAGAAAAGGACGAACTTTTTTAGAGATACAATGCAATTTTCGTGACCTAAGCAACATAATAACAGGTAATAAAAGTTTAAAAAATGTAATGATAAAGTATAAATATACCAACTTATATCTTTATATTAAATTCAAAAAAAGCTTTTTAAGTTTTAAGCTACAACGGCAAACATTTTTGAGAACTACTCATAATCTCTTTCTTCATGTCTCTCTCAAAGACTCTCACACATCTCATCCAACTCTCACTATATCTCGCTCTGTCTCTCCACTATATATATATTATACTACTATACTCATTATATATAATTATAGTATTATTATATATTTATGTATCACTCACTATATATATAATATGAAAAAGGCATCAATTTTCATACATAGCTATGCGAAAAAGGCATCAATTTTCATACATAGCTAGGTGAAAATACTACTTCACTTATCTTTAAAAAACAGAATCATCATGAGATATAATATAAATATACCTATATAATATATATATTAATATAATAATTATATATATATTAAATATCGAATATATAATGAAGTGGCCACTACCACTCCCTGTTGAGTCGATACTGTATTTAGAGTAATCTACATAGAATCTTTTGAGAAAATTCCAATTTATATAATTTAGTTTAGTTTAACAATCTATTTTAGGTATAAAAAGGAGGAAAAAGTTTAATGGACAGAATAAGGGGAGGCATTAAGACTATCTTAGTAACCATCGTTTCTTTCTCATAAATATTTTTTAAAATTAAATGCTATTAAAAAATTATGGATAAAGAAGCAGACGAATTCGATCAAGCCATAGTGCTTGGAAGAAACTGACTTTTTTTTACTCTATAAAAATATAATTTTCCTGATCTTGGGCTAAACAATCTCTTTCTCTAAATTCGCTTAAAATTTAGTTTTCACATTAGAAGGTGGCGTATGGGCAAGATAGTATTTTTTGAGTGTGGTTAGCTTTAGGTAACATAATTGGTTCACCAGGCTAGTTTCGATGCGGTGCTATCCTTCTTTACTTGTATTATTCTAATTTTAGGTTCGTTAATATCTGTATCTGTATGGAATTATCATCCATCTTCTTTGTTCCCTTGCTGCACACTATTAATTTCCCTCAACTTTAAAGCTAGTCGTCTGCGCTTTCAGATGCATGCGATAATTTGGCAGCTAGCAGTATGAAACCAATTCTGGGTGTGCAATACCTACCCTCGCAAGACGAAAGCTGAATCAGGGCTCTCGCCTCCGTGACGCGTGGTGGGTGGACAATCTGTAACATAGAGAGAAATATATTAAAAAAATAAAAAAACAAAATAAATAAAATAAAAGGGCAAAGATATATTATCCTAAGTCTAATTCAGGTAAGAATTGCAATCAAGTTTGGAATAATAATAGCTTTTTAAAGCTTTTTCTTTACCACCATAAAGTCATGATTAATCAAAGATTTTGTTCTCGAAACAAAGAATTTTTTCTTATGCCGATAAGTGGATTAGGAAGCGCTTTAAGGAGCTTAGAAAATATTGCAAATATTATAAAGGTCAAAAATGACTGAGAAATTATATTTTTATCCAACAGTAGTTTTGAAATAGTATTGTTTCTGTTTAAATATTTTCTAAATTTCAATGTTGTTATTTATCTACATCTTAGACTAATCTATTGCTTAATTATTTTTAGTCTATTATTATTTATACTATTTTTTCTCTATTTTATATTATAATTAATTATTATTATTATTATTTTATTATTATTATTAATTAATATTTCTTTCAATTTTAGGCAACATTTATCACATTTATTAGTGAAAGTTCTATAGAAGTTTGTGATTATTACAAGTCCGTCCCTAACGGAGACCTCTCCACGACTTTGATTGGAATTTGGGGGGGAATTAGATCTACTTTTTTATTTGAGCGGAAAATATTTTGATTCCCGTGAACAGAAAAAAACATCTGAGTCACGTGATCGGTTTTATGACGTCAGCAATTCGTTTAACATATGGAAAATGAGAAATAATTGTCGATGACGTTGAATGCGGCCGCACACCGGTAAGCCTATTTTTTCATTTTAACTTTCAAGTATGACTGCGAAGTCGATATATTATTGTGCCTGCTCCGGCTCAATCATTTTAATATTATTTGACTCCTGTTTCGTCAATATCTCCGGACATTTTATTATATGTAAAAATAAAAATTATAATCAAAAAACAAATTTATCAATCATGACGCTAATGAACGAATTGTCCATTTCGCAAATTAATTTAGTTTTTCGTGAGTATACAACATCAAAGTCTTAATAAATGCTAATGATAATTTAAAATTAGATGTTAATCTTTACGATACTTTCTGAATTTAATATTAGCAAATAACTGAAATAGGAAGGAACTACTTCATATCATAGAAAATATTGATACGCGGTCGAATGATTTAATTTTCATCAAACTACTCATATAATATAACTTTACAGTCGCATATGATATACTTTACATCGAAACGCAATGCTATGAATTTGTTTGTGTCAAAGTCTATATTGTTAAAATTTCAAATTAATAATCTAAAATAGATTTATCCTAATTCCACAATTTTTATTTTATTTTCTTTTTTAATATCTTACAATAATTTTTAAATTAATTTTGAGAAAAATGTTTTAATAAAAAATTTTACATTATTTCAGATTAATATTTTTTATATACTTTCGCTTTGTGGATAGTTACTTTTGTTGACGACCCAAATTAAACTAACAAAAATGGCAATTTTGTTAGTATAGTAAAAATCTTGGTGCCGTTTACCAGGGCCGTTTATATATATATAATATATATATATAATATATATATATATATATATATATTATATATATATATATAATATATATATATATATATATATATATATATATATATATATATATATATATATATATATTATATATATTATATATAGTTTATATATATATATATATATATATATATATATATATATATATATATATATATATAATATACATATATTAACAATATTTTTTTATATATCTTATTTATAAATTAAATATTATTATATAATATATATATATATAATATATATATATATATATATATATTATATATTCATAATATATATATATATATATATATATATATATATATATATATGATATATATATATTATATTATATATATATATATATATATATATATATATATATATATATATATATATCATATATATATATATATATATATATATATGTTTATATATGATATATATATATAAATATATTATTATATATATATAATATATATATATATATATATTATATATATATATATTATATATATATATATATATTAACTGAGCATAACCGGTACCGCCGATAATTTTAGCCCGGATAAGGACACAAGTGCTTCTCGATATTTTCGAAGGCACGAACCTCAATACCGGTTTCGATACCGAAATTTTTGCCGAATGCCTGATACCGATACTTTTATCCCTATATAATATATATATATATATATATATATATATATATATATATATATATATATATATATATATATATATATATATTATATATATAATATATATATATAATATATAATATACAGTTTATCACCACCACTCACGGGCAGAGCCCTATATTCAAGGAAGGGGTGTTGTATACCCCTCAAAAATTCCCCAACTAACGTAAATTAGCGCAAGATGAAGCACATATGCATTCGTTAAAGGTGAGGGACGATTAAATTCAGCCAAGAACATAGAAGATGGAAGAGATTTCCACAGAACAGAGGGGCAGGGAAGGAAGATCGCGCGAACTTAGCTGGGTTACCATATCAAGCAATTCAAAAACTCAATACGCAGATACCAGCACCTTTGTGTTGCGAGGGCTTCGTAAAGGTGGTGGTACGCGAGTGATAAGTTCCCTCGAGCACCTGCCACTGCGGTACCTATAAAAAAAGAGATAAAAAAAGCAGCAACATTGCGCCGCAAAGATAAAAGGGTCAATTGATTGGAAAGTACAGAACAGTTTATAAGTATTTTGGGCCCTTTGACTCGGACCCAATCCCAAAATGCCCGGGCGAAACCAGGTCCCACCCACCGAGATTATGAAAGCATACTCCATGCAAGAGCGGAATGAGGCCGCTGTATAGCTGGAGTAGCTGAGAAGAGGATAAAGTCTCGCAGTTAAGCAGAACTACTAGTTATCTTGAAGATTTGATGTTTCTATGATGTGAGGTTTGCAAGACATTTTTTTTTTATGCTAAGGTCAAGAATGTTTATAGACAGGAGAACGAGAGAATCGTCGAAAGAAATAGGAAATTTAGAAGTTGCCTTAAAGAGGGAGATTTGTAGAAGTTGGGCTTTTTAAAGAATTGAATTTCACAAGGTTGAGACGACCCCCCGGAAATTCTATCCAGATCAGCGAGAATAGAATCGGAAAGATAAGACGAGAGGCAAAACTTCTAAAAGTAAACGGGGGAGTGGAAATTGAAATGAGTTGAAGATGAAGGGTCGAGTCATCGGATATGGGTGGATAGAAATAGATGTGCAGGTAAGAAGATCATTACTGAAAAAGTAAGAATAAAAGTAGCAGATAAAGACAGAAACCTGAAGGAACACGCACTATTGATAGAAAAAAAGTCGCCCATTACACACCAGCCGATATTGAGAGATTTGAAAGAAAACCTAAGACAAATAAGAAACCCAAAGGAGGGGAACTTGGAAAGCAGTGACGCGTGTCATAACCTCGTCTGCTTTGGATTTTTTCAAGCCGACACGCAGGTTCCTCGCAGTTCCTTAAAGGATAACATAAATCAGTAAGATAGAAGTATATCACCAGTAAAACTACAAACCCGAAAGCCGTACTGGTGATCGGATTAGAAGTGAATGAGATTCTAGATGATCTAAGATGACGGTTAAAAGGGTTTCAAAGATCTTAGATAGAATAACAAGTGAGAGCTATAGGCCGATAGTTAGAAAGAGGCTTCCTTTTTCTGAATAGGTTGGACATGTGTGTTATCTTATTTGTAAAAATTTTAAATTTATGTTCGTACTTATGCTAAGATTTGCGTGAGCAAAATTTTAGCATAAGTCGAAATGAAATAATATATAAACCCGTCCTTTTGAGATACTCTTCAGTCAGATTAAAAATTCATCAATAAAGAAGTATCAGAAGAAATAAATCTTAACTCAAGATACTCTTCTCTAGAAATTCCTCAAACTTCAAAACACAATTTCGGCAAGAGAGGTAATTTCAGAAGGTGCTGCGAATTCCGAATTTTGATCAAACGATTTTCTCTAAAACGAAGAGTCAGAGGCAAGGGTGGTAAACGCGCTGGAAAGTCTGTGACTACCAATTCGCCTACGAAGAAGAAGTATCTCAACAGAAGGAACTTTTATTACTTCTTTACTTTCTTGATACTTTTTTTCCTTATGTTGAATAAATTACATCTCAAATATGGATTTCAAATTACCCATCCTCTTATATAGGTGGCTTGCTCAATAAAAAAGAAGTCACCACTAGCAAGTTCGACCCTATATTTTTGGTGAACCTGGAGAAGAACACCCAGAACTTCAATCAGGGCCTTCTAAAAAACAAACAAAATAAAGAAAAAGAAAAAACTACAATATTCTAAACATTCTCATCAAAACTGGAGAAAATGACTCAAGCCAAGAACATTATCGATACATTATCATTTCTAATTTCTGGATTAATGGTCTTCATATTTTCACAACTATCACAGTTCGAAGATTCATCGTCAGACATAGCAAACTTACTTTTCGGCATGGATTTCTTTCTTCATTCAAGTTTGGATTATGGCAGAAACCATTTTTGGATTCCACTTCGAACTCTGATTCCTTTTCGAAAATTCTAAATGGTTCTGTGACCGCTCCTTTTATGTATGAAGAAAATTTTTCAAATAAAGGACCTAAATTTCAATCACTTCGCCTCTACCATATGTAACTTCCTTTACGGTATGGATTTCTTTCATCGTTTTAAGTTTTGAATTATGGGCAGAAATTCATTTTTGGATTCCACTACGAACTCTGATTCCTTTTCGAATTCTAAATGGTTCTGTGACCACTCCCTTTTATGTATTAAGAAATTTTTCAAATAAAGGACCTAAATTTCAAGCAACTTCGTCTCTTCATATGTCAAGCAATGTTTCCCTCGTAACTACAGCGTTTAAAAACTATTTTCCTGCGCATTGATCAAATCATGGATACATTAGAAACGCCTTATACTGGACCTTTCCTTGGATTCAACGGTTCGATCAATGTGGCCTATTTAATTTGTGAATAATTCAAATTGTTTCATATCAATAATTATGTATGAACATTTTTGTATTTTTATGCATTTAAATGTTTGTATGTTTGTTTACATCTAACGGATATAACCAAATATGCTTGTGTTTAAATGCATCTTTTATTTTCTGTATATATAACATTATTGCATTTTTATGTATTCAAATATTTGTATATATGTTAGATCTTCGGATGTAACGAATTAATGCCTCGTATTTGAATTATTCCTTTAACATTTATTTCAATGGTTTCTATTTTTGCTTTCAAATGTGTATGTCTACTTATGTCTTTGGACATAATTAGATATGCCTTGCCTTTGAAAGTACTTTAACTTATGTATTTTAGTTATTATTTCTTTTATAATTTATTATAACATACTTTCTCACTCCGTGTTTAGCGCGGGAAGTAATGTAGCACTCCATGATAACTTTGTAAAAATTTTAATTTATGCTCGTACTCATGCTAAGATTTGCGCGAGCAAAATTTTAGCATAAGTCGAAATGAAATAGTATATAAACCCGTCCTGTATACTCTTCAGTCAGATTAAAAATTCATTCAATAAAAAGAATCAGAAGAAATAAATCTTACTACTCAAGATACTCTCTCTAGAATCCTCTAAACTTCAAAAAACACAACTTCGGCAAGAGAGGTAAATTTCAAGGAAGGGCTGCGACTTCGAATTTCGATCACAAATTTTCGCAAAAAAGAAGAGTCAGGAGGGTGGTAAACGCGCTTAAAAGTCTGTGACTACCAATTCGTCTACGAAGAGAGAGTATCTAAACAGAAGGGACTTTTATTACTTCTTACTTTTATTGAATATCTCTACTTATGTTGAATAAACATCACTTCAAATATTGGATTTCTAAAATTACCATCCTCTTATATAGGTGCTTGCTCAAAAAGAAGAACCAATTTAGCAAGTCGTACCCTATATAATTGTCCAACACTGAGGGAAAGCGTTAGCTTTGCGACATAGAGAATATATCAGAACGACGGTCTTTAAAGCACGGAAGCAAAGCACTCTAAACTCCAAAAAAACGCCATCCGGGTTACCGCCTTCCTAAACGTTTCATAGATTTTCAATAGATTATCAGGAGCCGCAATGCACCTGATCAAAAAGTAACATTCAATCATTCAAACGAGCCTACCCGTCGCCATATTGTTTTGCTACATTTTTGAGTAACACACGTCCTAAATCGACATTTTTTACGAGCTTGCGCATAGTTTGAACAAAATTATGCAAACTCGAGTATTTTATTAAGTTTTCGTAAACACAAAATTTAAAACGAAAAACGACCTTTACATACAGCAGTTTCGTTTTTGCATTTGTGTTAAGAAACGTCAGAAATGCTCGAGTTTGCGTTCGTTTTTTTTTGTCAAACTTAAGAAAAATCGTAGAAATGCCAAAATTTTTAGAAACCTTACGAAAAATGTAAACAAACAATATGGCGGGGCGTGGTAGGCCGTTTGAATATATGAATCTTTAATTTAGTAAAAATCAATTTTCAAATTATTTTTCCAACTACTAATAAGTAGATCTAAGATTTCTAATATATAACATTTGTTGTTTTAATTACTGTTTTTCTTCGAATAGATCGGCTTGATAAATATATTTCTTCACAAATTGTAAACAAAAGTAAAACTTCGTAAGAAATCTCGGTCGTTTTTGCACGAAATTCGTGCTAACTGTGCAAGCATATCTTACCGAGCGAGCGTAAGCACAAATGAAAGAGCGAAAACCGGTCTAGGTCAGATAGATCAGGAAATTATCGGACAAATTGCGAATATGGCTCTTCAAAATTCATAATTTTCCAACGGCTGCTTTCGAAAGAAATCCACCCCTGCATTTTCTTACGTCGAAATTTGAGACTCGTTGCAAATTTTGTTACAAATTTTCTATTTTTTTTTTTTTAAATTTTCATTTAATTAATTTTAATATTTTTGAAAATAAATAATTAAATAATTTTTAAAAAAACACTTAAGCTTTTATCATCAAATTTTTTTACCGATAAATACTAAAAAATATTTGTGATAATAAATATAAATTATCTAGCAAGAAAAATTAAATTATTTTTAAGTTTTGCGGCAAATTTCCGCGCGAAAAGATAGTGCACACCATACAACAAAGATGGGCCGAAATTATAACGTTGTATTGAATTACTATAATTTAATATATATATATGTGTATTATATATATATATATATATATATATATATATATATATATATATATATAATAATATAATATATATATATATATTATATATTATATATATATATATATATATATATAATATATATATATATTATATAAGAGGTTTAAATAAACATGTAATGGATTTTACTTTGGCATTATACAGTATGTTGGCAAGAAATAAAATATTATATATTGATGATGTAAAATATTTTCATTGAGTTTCAATACAGTGAGCGTAAAATTTCACTCCTGATGAGGAACTGGGGTTGATGGAAAATTTAATGTCTACTTGATATAATTTTATTTTGTGAATCCGGTTCCTTTCAACTTGCGGCTCTGCAGCTCCGGCTCCGACTCCACAGCCCTGCTTTCAAGCAAATCAATTTTTTAACCTGTGCAAATAATTTTCAATTTATTCCTTGTTATGTGAAATTAAATTTATTATTTATTAATTGATTTATTTATTTACTTTTTTTAAAATGATAAAAATGTGGTAATTAATTACATATTATATAATATATTTTTCAGTTAAAAAGAGAATAACATCATTGCCTTTACTTTTTTAACGAAATTATAAATATTTTGTTTCACTTGCAATTATTATTATTATTATTATTATTATTATTATTATTATTATTATTATTATTATTATTATTATTATTATAATTATTATTTTAGAATTCTTTTTTTTTTATTTTTATTATTATTATTATTATTATTATTATTATTATTATTATTATTATTATTATTATTATTATTATTATTATTATTATTATTATTATTATTATTATTAATTATTATTATTATTATTATTATTATTATTATTAGTAGTAGTAGTAGTAGTAGTAGTAGTAGTAATAAGTAGTTGTAGTAGTAAAACTCTTACTAATTGTAAGCAGTGTAAGACCTTCCCCAAAAGAGGTAGTAATTAGTAATTCTTAAGTACATTTGTCGTTAAAATTCCTTGGATTTATGAACAAATAAACACCAATTTCAGGTAAAATATATGGGATCCTTTCATAACAGTAATCCAAATGGCATCCCGATTGTCAAGGACTGATGGCTGACCTATTGACATCCTTCAAGGTGTTTTGGGATTTAAGTAAGTTCGTCTAAATGGTTTAAAGTTTAAAAAGCAACAAAAAATTTTAAGATATCCTTCAGTTATCAGCACACAAAGTTAATGAAAACGTTTTCGAAGATGAACTTTCATAGTTTATATAATCATGTTTATATTTGGTCTTTGTAAATTAAATTATAAGATTTAAGCTTCTTTAACTCATTTTAAAATAACTTTTAATCACAGGTTTACAGTGCAAGGAATTA
>JABUQX010054966.1:25000-35000 GCA_015478945.1 Trachelipus rathkii
GAGAGCTATAGGGCGATAGTTAGAAAGGTCAGAGTCGGCTTTCCTTTTCGGAACAGGTTGGACATAGTGCGTGCTTTCCAACACTGAGGGAGTATTAGTAAATTGAGACATCAGAGAATATGTTGAACGATGGAACGGGGTCGCATATATAATATATATAATATATATATAATATATATATCTATATATATATATAATATAATATGATATATTATATATATACTATATATATATTATATTAGATATTATATATATATATATGATATATATATATATATTAAATAAGTTCTTCCTTCTATCTCGTTTTCTTTTCATAAACGTCAACTAAAATATATTGTAGAATAACTTTAATATTTAAAATCAATCTAAATTCACAGATGCCGTCTCCGCCATCCGATATGGGCATGAACTGCCGCCATTTTTTAATGGTTATAAAGTTAAATTAATAACGGTTATTCTTACCTTTTTCGTTTTAATTTTGCATAATCATTTCTTTATTTGACCCTACTTTCGCAAAAAAAATGACCGAATTTTACGTAACATCACGAAATTGGCAAAAATAGATCGTTTCTATATAATGTTAACCTCGTGCTGAGCACGAGTAGCACGAGTGCCGGAGTCGCCTCTGATATATATATATATATAATATATATATATATATATATTATATATAATATTATATATATATAATATATATATATATTATATATAAATATATATATATAATATATATATATATATCTATATATATATAATATATATATATATAAATATTAGTATATAGGACCTTATCTGTTTAAGTGCACAGATTTTGAATTTTTTGTGTTTTTTTAAAATATTTCTAGTATATGATCCCAACAATCAATTTAAGTGGTAACGGACATGATTCAAAAATATATAGGACCTTTTCAGTTTTACGACTCCGTCAGTTTTAATTTTTTTTTTTTTTTTTTTTTTTTTTAAACATTTTTTTAGTAATAATGATTCTAAACAATGAATTTAAAGTGGTAACGGACATGATTCAAAAGTTCAAAATATTTTAAATAATTTTTTAAAAAATTAATTTTTTAGTAATATTTTGTTTTTATTTTTTTGGGTGTTTTTCAAACTAAAGGAATACCCAAGGGTAAACCGCAAAGATGGCAGGGTCGGGGTCTCTGGCCTTCCGGGGAACGACATGGTAGGACTATTTCCCCCCTCCTGGGAGGGTCTCGCGGAACCCCCGCTCAGAGGGATTTGGACGTCCCGGGGTTCCTCCGCCCCTCCCCTACGGGGTATGGAAAACCTCCCCCCCTCTGTCCCCCGTCGGCTCGAGCCCCCTAATATATATATATATATTTTTTATTTTTATTTTTTACATTTTTTGTAATAAGCTTTATGCGATGATTCCAAATAATGGTAATTGGATTTTTTCTGTAAGCCGTTTTACCTTTTCGAGATATTTTTATTTTGAAAAAAAAAATTAACATAAATGGGATTTTTAAAAAATTAATTTAAAATATTTAAATATTTTGGAATCATGTCCGTTACCCAACTGAAATTCATTGTTAGTATCATATAGTAGCAATATAAATTAAAAAAAAAAAAAATCAACTGACGGAGTCGTAAACACAGAATGAGGACCTTATATATATATATATATATATATATTATATTATATATTAGTATATATATATATATACTATTATATAATATATATATTATATATATATATAATATATTATATATAATACTATTATATATATAAATATATATATATAATATACTATATATATTATTATATATAATATATATATTTAGAGGATGTAGCGGATGGGTGATTTTTTCACTAATCCGCGGATACGGAATGCGGAATAGTTAAAATCACTATCCGTGGATTGCGGATGCGGATAGCGGATAGAGGATAGTTAAGTTTTTAGAGTTTTAGCCACAGATACTTCCATATATATATATATATATTATAATAAATTACGGTTATATATATATATATGTAATATAATATATTATTTTAATTATTTTAATAATATATTTATTATTATTTAAAATAATATTTATATATATTATATATATATTATCTATATATATATATATATATATATTATAATATAATAGTATGATGCTATACGTTTTGAGCGTCCGAGCCTTTTTCGATATGAGGAATGATGAGGGTATCGGTCTGAAAACCTTGGGTATCATCTATGTATGAAGTTAAACATCGATAACAGGCGTAATTTCAAAGTCTCTAGGTATGTATAATAGGGGGGTACCTCCCCCGAAAGCGAAGTTCAAAACATGATCGCTTACGCCCTTGTTGCGGCTTCCGAGCGGGTGAGCATAGGCTTAAGACGTTTGGAAACCAAATAACGCACAGAGTGTGCGTGCGCAGTGAGCTGCGCACGACACACACACAACATTTATTATTATTATTACGTCGAAGATCGATTCCCGAAGGGAATCAATTCTGAGTCGAAAAACGATTCCTGCAAGGAATCGTTTTTTACGCACTCCGACTCTGGCTTCCGCCGCGGTTCCTGCTTCGCATCCGGTTCTGACTCCAACTCCGATTGCTATCCTGCATCCGACTCAAAACTTATCGTATTGGGCTAAATTTTGGAGGGTAGTTAGATGGTAACGTAACCTCGTCGTAGACGAGGTTACGTCCCCGTGCGCCCCCATAAGGGGGGGGGACCCCACCCCCTTAAAAAATCGAAGTGTTCGTAGTAGAAGACTGAAATTTGGTGAGAGGATTCAGAGTTGAATTTCTAGAAAGTGTTGGCATTGGAATCTGAGGAGTTGGCTCCGGCACCGGTGCTGGAGCCGCTGCGGTGCCGAGTTAATAAACATTCGTATAACAACAATGTTGGTGTGTTTATACAGGTTATCTAACCCGTAGATCTCGAATATGATGGTTATAAGTCCGTATAGGGTGTCTAGGACCTCCATTGAGGGGGGCCCTGACTGAAAAAAAGCACAGAGTGCAAAACAAGGTCGAAGGGAGGAATGAAGAGGATGAAGGAAGAATAAGGAGGGAAAGAGTGAAAAAGGAGTCTGACTCAGAGGAGTAGGATTTGACAGCCGCACCGGTGTTGGCTCCGGTGCGGTGCCGAGTTATTAAATATTTGTGTAATGTTACAATATTGGTGTCTTTATACATGTTATTAGGTCTGTAGATTTCGAAAATAATGGTTTCAGAACCATCAATAAAAAATAAAAATAAAAAATAAACAAATAAATAAATAAATAGATAAAATTTCTTATTCTTTTTGTTTATAACTTACAAGTTTATGTTTTTACATACCCTAATGCAGTAAATCAGTAAATCAAACACTATCCATCTACCTTCCCTGTTCAGTCATGATCTATTGATCTATTGATCCTATTGATTCAAGTCAAATTTTTTACTAAATTGTCCATGTTTTTACATACCATAAAGCAGTAAATCACGCTAAATCAAAACACTATCCAACCACCCTCCTGTCTAGTCGGGATCTATTGATCTATTGATCTATTGATCTATTGATCTATTGATCTATTGATTCAAGTCAAATTTTTTACTAAAATTGTCATGTTTTACATACCCTAAAGCAGTAAATCAATAAATCAAACCACTATCCAACCACCCTCCTGTCTAGTCGTGATCTATTGATTTATTGATCTATTGATTTAAGTCAAATTTTTTACTAAAATTGTCATGTTTTACATACCCTAAATCAGTAAATCAGTAAATCAAAATACCATCCAACCACCCTCCTGTCCAGTTGTGATCTATTGATCTATTGATTCAAGTCAAATTTT
Source organism: Trachelipus rathkii (assembly GCA_015478945.1). Classification (NCBI taxonomy): domain Eukaryota; kingdom Metazoa; phylum Arthropoda; class Malacostraca; order Isopoda; family Trachelipodidae; genus Trachelipus; species Trachelipus rathkii. The sequence continues at coordinate 28,796 of JABUQX010054966.1, forward strand.
TTACTAAAATTGTAACGTTTGACATACCCTAAAGCAGTAAATCAGTAAATCAGTAAATCAGTAAATCAAACCACCATCCCTCCACCCTCGTGTCCATCCCTAATCTATTGATCTATTGATATATTGTTTCAGGTCACACTTCGAGTTTCACTATGGATAAACATAACATAAAATCAAGTACTTTATACAAAGATCAATCAATATATGTTGACGTAACAAAGTTTCCACATTAATAAAGCTAACATAGCATCATCTGAACTAAGAATATAACCCACAACGACATACTTGACACACCTTAAACAAGAATAAACGGTTAACATTAACAAAGTTCCATTCTTAACAACAGTAAAAGTAACTAACAATTCATACAAAAACGTAACTTATTCACACTTTGTCAAACGTAACTCTAACATAACAATGTTAATTTTACATTTACACGGACATAAACTCAGGAGCGGATTTGAGAGGTGAGATGAGGGATATAGACAATTATTATATTATGTTTTTTTTTTTTTTTTGCTTGATTTTTATTTCAATTGATTGGTAAGAGTAGATTTGACCGTAGTTCATTATATGTTGAGTGTGATTTATAATATTTCGAAATTGAATTTTTTTTTTATGGACAAGGGTGACAAGCTTTACCTTGTTATAAATATGTGTAATTGGGGAATATAGAGAGTCTGATATCTGGCTGAGATTAGATTCTAGAATTAGTTTGATTTGTGTGTTGTATTCATTTAAGGTGTAGAGAAGTTCTTTCTGTTTATTTTTTATATCATTTATATTCAATTGAAGTATGTTGATTAATTAAATCATGTGGTTTGATTGGATCATATGTTGATTAAATTATGTGGGTAGGGGATTTGGATTTCTGTTTGTGGGTCTCCGCATGATTGGCAGGATCATGATAGAGAATAATGATTGAGGGTTTCAAGATGAATGCACTTTAATTGAAACCAGAGTTTGAAAGTTTGCAATATGCTGAGGTTGGACCGCAAGTAAAGGATCTATTACATTTATGGCCTATCTTATTCTCTTTGTTGGAGTGAGCACACCGATCTTACGCACCCCAAGCTCAAAAAGGTGGAGTATATGGACATAAATTTTTGGGCCCTTAGGAGGATGCTGGGTGACGACCTCAAAGACCGTACCTCCCGTGGGAGGTGAGGGAAGGAGAAATACTTTGGAGCATTGAAGTTCAACCTCTATATATTTTTGTATATATATATATATATATATATATATATTACTATTATTATATTATATATATATATATATATATATATATATATATATATATATATAGTATATTATATATATATATATATATATATATATGTAACGGGAAGTGACGGGGATAATTCCACGTAACTTCCCGAACGTTAGTATTCCTTACGACCTGACAATAGAGAGGGAACAAGAAAAATCACAAAAATAACAATTAGATATATTTAACAAAGTACACAAGGCAGCAGGATATTCATCATCAGGGCAGGAGTTAGGCATAAAGGATTCAAGATCTTAAAACATAATAACACTCGGTGATGTCGAAGCCCGACAATAAGAAAAGTCCCATATATACAAATTCAATAATAAATAAAGAATATTCCAAAAGTTATCGGATACAAATTATCACATGTCCCGTAAATGCAAAATTAAATAGTTAGCTAGTACAAATCAAATAACCTTAAACCTAGAAAATGTTCATATAAAATTGACATAAAAAGTGCACTAAACTTATACCTACAAAATCCAAGACACGTTACCCGATTGTTAATTATATTACACATCGTATACTTTCGATACGTAAATGTTCTTGTGCAATTAATTTTCAGTATAAGATGCGGCACTTGTAAAGTTTTCAAACCACTCCGTATTTCGCAACTAATAACGCTCTGCAATAAATAAATTGTTTATACACAAGAATAACGAAATTACATAAAATGATTAACACTTTCAAACTACTCTGTAGTTTGCACTTAGTTGTACTCTGTAACCGATAAATTGTCTGGGCAAATGAGGAACAAGTTATATAAAAAAAAGCTAACGTTTTCGAACTACTCTGTAGTTTGCACTTAATTATGCTTTATAGCAAATAAACTGTCTATGCAAGTAAAAACAGGAGTTACATAAAATGACCAACGTTTTCAAACTACTCTGTAGTTTGCACTTAGTAATGCTTTATAGCAAATAAAATGTTTATACAAATGAGGAACGAAATCAAACAGAATGACTTACAATTTCACGTAAATAGTTAAACACATACGAATTTGTGAACAGCGTCGCTTTCATCGGTTCTATTTCCAGAGTGGACATCATTTATAGCGGCTGGTCAGAACTTTCTCCATCGGTACCTCTTTCTGCGTTCGGGTCTTGTAATCTCACAATGTATAGATCCAACAATTCACGAGTCATCACAAAAGTCCAGTCAAGGCCCCAAGACTGCTTCCTTAAATGTTAAACATTAAAAATAATTACACTTTTTTTTCTTTTTTAAAAAACCTAAACTCTTAAAAGTCTTTTCATATTTTACTAATTTTTATCCTTATTTACAATCAGTCACAATTCAATTCATCGAAAATATTTACAAACTAAAACACTAGATTTAAACTCTTTACTTTCCGCGTTCGCGGATTTTCATAACTTTTCCATTTTTATTTTCATTCTTCTGGACTATTCACAAAGCTTCTGTGACTCGATCAATCCCCTGGCACAACTTCCTTCCGAGACATGTGAGCGTTGTCTATCTTTCTCCTCGCATATCATTACTCAGTTCAATTCTTATACTTTACTTTTACTTGGTTTTCCCATATTTCTCTCCCCTCAAGTTTGGATATATATATATATTTATATACTTATATATATATATATATATTAATATATATATATATTAAAAATATATATATATATATATATAATATATGTACAATATTTATATATATATATTATATATATATATATATCTATATATATATATATATATATATATATATATATATATTATATATATATATTATATATATATTATATATTATATATATATTATATATATATATATATATATATGTTTTAATGTTTATATATTTATATTATATATATATATATATATTATATTATATATAATTATATATTATAATATAGTTATATAATAATAGTATCTATATTATTGATATATAAGTATAGTAGATTACAATATCATATCACTTATTTAATAAGACTTCATATTATTACATCATATATATATCTTTACTACACAATGGACCTAAATAAGTACTCAATCTTCAGCGTATATTATTAATATTTAAAATCTCTATCTATATTTATACCTTTCTTATAACACCATAAAATCTTACATCTCTTAAATACGATTCATATAATATCCTCAATATATATTTATAAATTATTTATTACTCATCAAATCTACTTACTTGTTGCTAATCGAGACTATTATCAATAACGGATATGGGAGGTAAGGTAAAATATAAAGAGAGATTGTATTGAAGAAGAATTTATTAAAAATTAGAGTGAAATGATAATCAGTATTTAAGAGATGAGTATGTGTTGTGTGATATAGAAGGGTATTAAATGAAAAATTAAAATAAAATATTACGCTGAGATGGCTTGTGACTAATGTGGAAAGTAGATAGGATGTACAATAAGGTGTTTGGTTAGGGATTATTGATATCAAGATGGTATGTAGTGTATTTAGGGTAATATCGAGATCACTAGGCCTAGGTATAGACCGTATATATAACTAGTATATATATGTTATTGAGTATATCTATATCTAGAGAGTACACACGTGAAGGAAGTGTGCGCTGTAAAGTAGTAAGGATACAAACTGTAGTATAAGTATTGGGTGTACAGACGTGAGCTGAGAGATAAAGAATATAGGTGACATAAATATAAATAGGCAGTATGAATGAATAGGGTGAGTTTTGTAAATATATAGAGTATGTGATTGTATTAGGCCTACATTGACTTTGAGGCCAAGGGATGATACTCATACCACATTGAAACGAGTAATGCTCCCTAGTGAGTGGATCTTCGTACCGATCTACCTTTGAATTAGTACTATAAAGGTGATAGATACTTATCTGAAATATTGAGCGACAGAGTTCCTTAATACTATTATATTAATATAGTTATTAATTATATATTAGTATATATATAATAGGTATTACTAGATAGGATATCTATATGTACATTTTGATGCCTATTTATCAGTAATTCAATATCTTATTGTCTCATAAGCCGAAAATCTATACGCCATAAGTAAAGAATGTGGACATCTTGCAAAATTCTATCAAAGAAGAGAGTTGTCTATAACCACCTTCCCCTTGCAGCAGATTTCTTCTTGGTACTGACGTCTTGTGCATTCAGCGTAATGTCGACGAATTTCTATGTTAGATTGAATGACTGTTCTGGTGTGCGCGCGTATTCCGCTTCTATTATATTGTTGTTAGGTGAGATCAGCGGTCAAGAGTCCGAGTGAGCAACTGTAGTATGAAATTTATCTTTCCATGAAAAACATTCTAACCTAATCTACTTGAAATAATCAAACCTAGCCTAATCTAGATTAATCTTAGCCCAAACAGTTTGCCAAGGCAGGATTAAGGCTCAGAAATTAAAATTTTGAAAACCTCAGAATGGATACTATCAGAAACGTATGTCTATTTAATCTTAATTGTAGAGGGAACAGAAATTACCCCTTTGTGAGAAATTGTAATTTTTTTTTATAAATGAATAGCACCTAATGTGGAATCCAACTTCAAAAATTCACTGTGCTAAACAGGGTTTGTACCCAAAAACCCACCCAAAAACGCAAGAGCAAAAACCCATCAAAAACCCAACTTCTTGAGTTTTTGTCTCTAATTTCTAATTTTGAATTTTATATCAATGTAAATGGAAGACCATAGTAGCCATTGATTCCCTAGTCAGTATAATGATGATAACAAAAAAATTATTTTGTAATCTATGCTTTAAAAATCTGAAATATCTTCATCATATGATGATATGAAACCAAATTAAATAGATTTGAAATTGTACATACAGATCGCTGTCAAATTTATTTTGGAGTCGTTTCACACCGTATTTATTATAATGGTAGCTTGCATCGCAATATACTACTAAACCCTACTTCCCTGTTTTCAAAGACTAGGAGAAACTTCAATGTATTACTATTTGAAATTGATAGGAAATAAGAGATCGCAGCTTTGAAATGAAGGAACAACCTCTTTCATGGAAGAATTTGCAAAAAAATAAATACACCATTCGATTAGCCGTTTCCTTCCTCCATAATCTCGGACGTTTATTATATACCGATGTTGAATTCTTAATATATATATATATATATATATATATATATATATATATATATATATATATATATATTATATATATATATATATATATATATATATATATATATATATATATATATATATATATATAAATAATATCGATATATCGATATAAATGTATATATATATATATAATATATATATATATGATATATATATATATATATATATATATATATATATATATATATATATAAATATATATATATATATAAGGAGATGCAGGAAGCTGTAATAATTATAGAGGTATTTCACTGATGGACCATCTGGCGAAAATATACGAAAGAATATTGGAGAGGAGGCTGAGAGAGAAGGTAGAGCCGAGACTCGGAGAAGAACAGTACGGGTATAGAAGAGGAAGAGGAACGACGGACCTCTTATTCACACTGAGAATGGTCACGGAGAAGATGCTGGAATATGGCAAGAGATTCTTTGCAGCGTTCATCGATCTACAAAAGGCATTTGATTCGGTGCCAAGGAAAAAGCTCTAGAGAGCTATGGAAAGGAATTATGGAGTGAAGGGTAGATTAAAGAAGGCTATAGAAAGTATGTATGAGAAATGCAGCTGTAATGTTAGAACTGAGTGTGAGAACGATAGATGGTTTGAGGTGAAAACAGGAGTGAAGCAGGGGAGTGTTTTATCTCCGCTGCTGTTTATATTATATTTTGACGTGGGTGATAAGAAAAGTGAGGGAGAGCCTGGTGAGAATTTAAAGGGGGCATAATGGCATATACGGACGATCTGGCATATTGGAACGAGATGGAGGAGACGATTCGAGCGGTAATGGAGCTGTTTGTTGAGGAGTTGGAGGGAGCAGGGATGAAGATGAACGTACAAAAAG
>JABUQX010054966.1:40000-42839 GCA_015478945.1 Trachelipus rathkii
CAACTTTATGAACAAAAACTTTAAGCAAAGCGGAAAAAAACTATAATCTTAATAATGCATAGGTTTCAGTCAACATTCTTAAGCAATAATTTAACTTAGACAAAACACAAGGCACAAATTTATGCAAAACTTAAAAATAAATCACTTAACATTAATGTAAGATATATATATATATATGCTTTCGAAGCAACACAAACAAAGTTTTTCCTCAAAACTTCAAACTACACCAATTCTATTCGAATGAACTTCATAATAATAAAACAAAAAATTTGTAATTTCATAATTTTATATATTTTTATATATGGGTTGAAAACTAACAATTTAATCTTAAATTTTAAACTTAAAATAAATACTTGAATATATGTATTTCATATTAAAATGTAATGTAATTTTATGCATAAATAATCTGAATCAGTATTATTTTTTTTATCTCAAGTGCCTGTAAATTCTTACAAGCATTTCAGCCTTTTCTCTTCCCAATCTATTTCTCATTTTGCTCCAAATGATTTCAAACGTTGAAAAGAATCTTTCTATTGACCCTGAACTTGCTGGACAGGAATGTAGCTCACACATAAACTTGCCAAAATTAACAGGCAATTTTGATGATTTTTTCTTATTAAATTCTACTAATTTCCACCAATTCCTTGCTGTCTTCACACTAACTATATTGTCCTTGAATAAATAGGAAGGAAAACAGTTGTTTCATTTAGCCTAAATGCATTATAACCTGGCATAAATTCTTGATAGACTTCATTAAGCCAATCTTCCGCCTCTTCCTCTTGACTTCATTCCAATTTTCTTCGTAACAAAATTAGTAAGCATAAATAAAACTATAAAAATACAGCTCAGTAGCTGGCAATGACATGTGTTAGAACTTACATGTGATGCTGTCAGATATTCTGGATTAAGTAGACTTTTCAAACATTATTTTTAGTTTAAAATTAATAATTAGTATTCTTATTGTAAAATTTTAATATTAATCATAATTAATTTTCAGAAGGTGTCAAAAACATCACCAACTTATACATATATTATATATATATATATATATATATATATATATATATATATATATATATATATATATATATATATATATAAAATATTATGATATAAATATTATATATATATATATATATAATATATATATATAAAATTTGAAGCCCATCTTTATCTATATTAGGGTTATGACCAATAAAAAAAATTTTAGAATTTTAAAATTCCTGATATATCATGGAATGAGCTTTTATATATATATTGATAACAAAAACTGAAATGATTTGCATATCAAGTTCAAAAACATCCCCCACCGAAGGGAGGGGAGAAAACCTCAACCTAGATTTATTGAGAAAAATTACTATTTTAATATAACCTCTTGCCAGAGCCTTTACGCTTATTTACCTTGTAAATAAATGTTTGTACGATCAGAACACGAGCTCAATTCCATCCTGAAATAACTTGTGGGCGGGGCTTCTGCTAAAACGAAGAACGGTGGAAGAGTAAATCAGTACTCGATCGTGAGATCATAAATTAAATAAGTATTGAGCAACTCGCAGAATCTTTGATTTCAGTAACACTTAATTTCATACGCGTGAAGTTAGCAGTTTATTTTAGCAGTAGATTTTTTTTTTTGCGCCACATAATTAGCCAACCTGTAAATTAAAGGCCAAATGGCCTTAAACTAAAATTTTTATGGACAATATTTAAAAAATAAAAAAGGACAAGTTTTTAAAGATATTTTATTATATATATATATATATATATATATATATATATATATGAATATGTATATATTTTTATGTTATAATATATTAATATACTATATAATATATATATATATATTATATATAATTTATATATAATATATATATATTATATATATTATATATAATATTATAATATATTAATATATATATATATATATATATAATATTATATATAATTTTAATATATATATTATTATTTTATATATATATATATATATATATATATATATATATATATATATATATATATATATATATATATATATATATATATATATATATATATATATATATATATATATATAATATATAATATATTAATTATTAATAATTTCAGATATGATAACGATATTTGGAAAGTTTTCCAAATTTTGGACTTATTTAGGGAAATCTAAGTATTTTCGTTCCAGAAAAAAATCTATCGCTACCTATTACTCCAAAACCTGGAACAAGACAGACTTCAGGCTAACGCTATTTTATTAATAAATTAGTAAGAATTTCAGATATGATAACGATATTTGGAAAGTTTTCCAAATTTTGGGACTTATTTAGGGAAATCTAATTATTTTCGTTCCAGAAAAAATCTATCGCTACCTATTACTCAAAACCTGGAACAAGACAGACTTCAGGCTAACGCCATTTTATTAATAAATAGTAAGAATTTCAGATATGATAACGATATTGGAAAGTTTTCCATTTTTGGAGACTTATTTAGGGGGAAATCTAAGCCATTTCGTTCGAAAAAAAAAATCTTCGCTACCTTTTCTCCAAAATCCTGGACAGACAGACTTCAGGCTAACGCCATTTTATTAATAAATTAGTAATTTCAGATATGATAACGATATTTGGAAAGTTTTCCAAATTTTTGAACTTATTAGTGGAAATTCTAAGTATTTTCGTATTCGAACAAAGCAAAATCTATAGCTGACCTATTACTTACTACTTGCCAAACCTGGAACATAAAGACAGAACTTCAAGGCTAAGCCCAAGTTTAGATAATTAAATTAGTAAGATTTCACGAATAAACGGTATTGTGAAAGTGTCCAAATTTTGGACTTATTTAGGGAAATCTA
>JABUQX010054968.1:0-54658 GCA_015478945.1 Trachelipus rathkii
ACACACAAATAAATGTTAACATAAACGTATACACGCTAGTAAACATCAGCATAACGTGAGAGTTTTTTCACATCAGATCAGTTAACATAGTCACAGAAACTGAACCAGATACGGTAAAAAGTCAGAACAACAAAGACCGCTAAAATGTCGTTAAGCGCCATCAAGATATATTAGCTATTGTTAGAATTAAACACGACTAAAATATGTGTAATTCTCTCTTAAGAAATAGTAAAATAAATATTACCAATCTGTAGATTCATATCTTAACAGCCGCGCAATAAACTGTGTGATATATAAAGTAGTACTTAGGGTATATAATATTTAGGTAAAATTACCTATAATAGGTAGTTAAATCATAGTGTTCGGATATATTATATAATATATCATATAATATAAAAGTATAGCTAATAAATAAAAATAACTATATAATTAATATTATTATCATATATATATCATATATGAATACTAATTGATGTTTATAAGTATTATATCATAAATATAATAGTCATAAGGGAAATACACGCATCTAAATCGATATACAGTTATCACTATTTAAGATGGATACTATAAGTGTATGGATGTATATTATTAATAATATTATAATAATAGAGATTATAGTATAAATAGTTATAAACTTATAATTATATTTATGTTGAATATATGATGAGAAGAATATAAGACTACATTAAAATATATTATTTAAGTTTACTATATGCTAATGATATTAGCATATAAGATGTATATATAATTATTTCGATATATTTAAGTATACTATGGTAATATGTGTGAAAATGGAGAAACACCGGTATAAATATATCTGGTGTATAAGTAGTGATAATTATATAGTGCTTAATATAATTTATAATTATTTTATGTACTCTATACTTAGATAATAGTATAAGTAACGTAGGTATACTATTATATATTATAGTAAAGATAGAGCTATATATTATAGGGATGGATATTATGATATACACGATTATCTAATATTATTATATTTGAACTTATAAAACTATATCTAATAATGGTAATAGATTGTATAAATATATTTAATATATCTGTTTATCAATATTTACATCTTCTAATTTGTATTGATAGTGAGTGGTAATAGGTGCTCGTTCTATGTATGTGTTCGGTGTGAGTATTGTTTCGCATAATGTAATCGGCTAACGTAGTAGTAGTTGTTGTGATGTCTACTGCAAGTGCATAGTGTGTGATGTAACGTATTAATTGGATGTGTGTGTGTGTGAGATGCTATGCTAAGTGTGAATGTGTTAGAGTGTGTGTGTGTAAGTGTGGAGTGTGATGCTCGTGTAGTGCAGTGTGAGTCAGTTGTGATTGCGTAAGATAGTTTGAGATAAGTGGTAAGTTATTTGCGACAGCACTATCAGAAGGTCGTGTGCTTAGCAAAAGAAGTTAGTATAATTTTCATGTGTAAGAACCCTCTTTGTTTCAAGTGAAATATTTTGTAGCTTTATACTTTAACAAATGACAGATAGCAGGTGCTGAAGTTTGAAAAGGGTGAAAGATACCATCAAACTACGTCACCTACCCACACTCACCACACAAACATCAGATTACCTATCCTTGCATACAATACACACATACACACACTACTATTCATTCTTATCGCAGACAATATACACCATTTTATTTATCTACACTACATATAACAATGCGTCAATCTACATTACACATACGAGAAATTTACAAATTGTATGAGCTCATTATATGATAGATTTGCAATATTCGACTTGGCTACTCCACTGTTTCTCATGAGAGTATTTTAGTACAGGTTATTTTATATGTTTATACTCACTATATCTTATCTCACCCTATTAGTCTAACAATATTTTATGGAATATTCTAATATAGTTAAAATATAACTATATCCACTATCATTATCATACATATATAGCTATACTTACCTATAATAACCTAGCAATTTCAATATAATTAATATATATACATCTTACAACCTTCTTAAATATCATATTTCAATATTATACTACAATGATTCTATCTACCAATAATAATGTAATAATAAAACATTTTGTTATTTGCTATAGCTCATATATTCTCATTGATTAACACCTTGTCAGCCCTGGCCTGGATAACGAATAGACTTCAGTAATATTTATACTAAATATTATATTTATTTTTAAAACACTGTCTACTTATTTGTCGTTGGTTAATGTGTTCATAATAACGATGAGTTTGAATAGCATACCTTTATGCAATAAACGTAATAGTGTTTTTACGATTATGAGGTCTAAGTATGTGGTATATACTACATTTCTAAATATTCGATTTTTCAATAACAATTTATTTAGTTCATTTAGTCACATAAGAGGATATATATTTAATTAAGTTTAATATATAGAGATTATATGTTTAATTATGATGTCAAACGAGGTGAGTCAGACATGATACCTTCAGTATGAATCTATAAATTAAGTAAACTCGTCGTTTCACTATAGTAATATAAATATATATAACTGGAGTTATTATCCTATGATTACATAAATGTATAATTAGGATATATTATTATTTTCACTACATAATTTATATTACTTATTATATTTATTATATATATTATTTAATATATTTTTATTTATTTATCATTTATTATTATGATTAGAATAGTCTTTAATTTTTATTATGGTTATTAAATTCATCTTTATTTAATCACTCCTTGGGAATCATTAAATTATTATATATTTATATATAAATTATTATATATTATATATATATATATACTATTATATAAATATTATATATTAAATATGTATATATATAATTAATTAGTATAATATATAGATATTAATGATTATTATTATATCCTTTATTATATTATTATTGATAGAAGAATATTATGTGGTAAACGTAGGGCTAATTCCTGCGACAGTTTTATTTTTTGACATAAGCTAAGGATTATGATTATGTTTTGAGTTATTTCTGGTTACATATATTAGTAACCTTACATTAAAAGATGACACTGCTAGTAGATGATAAGAGTAATACTTTTAGTTAATATTATGACACATAGTATTATAGATGTTGTATGTGTGACTTAAGACTATGAGGTTAGCTCGGTTTTGTTTGTGTGTTATATAGGATGTAGGAGTGTGTTGGAAGGGTTGATTATGATTGTGATCTATATTATGAGTATTGATGGAAAAATTTTGTGTGGTAGTGTGTATAGCTATAAGGTAAGGACTGGTTTTAGGTGTTGTGTCAAAATCTTATTTATCTGAGTGTCTAGGTAGTAGCTAGATCGTGTATGAACATCCTATCTTACGAGTAGATATATTAGATATGTAATTCATACAGTTAGAGATGTATTAAGATTGATAAGCTATTGAATTATGAAGACAATGTGGTTAATAGTATTATGTTTGTAGCGTATGATTGGTGTGATTGACGTATATTGTGAATGTTGTGTATTAGAGTAGATGTTTGTGAGAGAGTTTTGGAGTACATTTTGTAAACATTGTGTGTTGTTGCTCAATTGATTAAATCTTATGAGGTCTACTGTGTGCTGCACGAGTACCCATCTATATGATTAGATAATGAATGTATTATATTGAATGGTGTATAGTACTATGACTAGTAGTTGTGTAACGGGTTCTACAAGGTTAGTATAAGCTAACGAGGTATAATGTAAAGGCTTATGAAAATAAAAGAAGTTTGTGAGTTAGATGAATGACTTCTCTGTGTACACTATTAATAATTTTTAGAATCAGATATGGTAGATGTGTCTCGGATGTGTGAGATAAGATATTTTTGTGTGCAGCCTCAAGACGTATGCTGGCATGAATAATACATTGTGTATGCAGAATTTTCATGGTGGCTGACTATTTTTAGTAGTAGGTATTTAGGTGATGAGAGAGTGACTTTATGCTTGTGATTTTAAAGAGTTATTCTTTTAGTTTTATATGTTAAAATATTTAATTCAATGGGATAGATAGTCCATTGAGTTAAGATATAAATGAATATTGGAAGTTTTCTTGCAAGAGTTTGATTAGTATATTCTTGACTTGATAGATATTAGCTATTGAATTATACTATTTAGGTTTTTGCCATATATTTATATAAACCTGTGTTATCAGATTGCGAGATATGGTAGGTAATGAGCATGTGGCTTTCTAGTTATCATTATTTATTATTATTTTTATTATTAATTATGTGATTATTATTATTGTTTATTATATTATATTATATATTATATATTAATTATTATTTATTATTGATGTAGGTGTAACGTGTGTTAAGAATATTATTAAGCAATAAGCCATTATAATTATAATAGTGTATTGCTAAATAGGGCTTTCCTTTCATGACTTTTGTTTTATCTTTAATGAGTATTGAGTGAGTAATAAGAGTATGAATATATGTATGTATATAATATATTAGTATCTATTATTATTATTATTTGAATTGGTTCATATTATAAATATAATTATAGCTAGGTATTACGCCTATTTAATATTATATAGTAAATAATATATTATATTAATACATTTTTTCAGTATTATTTATTGAGTTTTTAATAAATATTTTACTATTTTATTATATTATATTTTCTTTTATTATTTACTTCTATTTCATATTCTCAATTGTCTAAAGTCTATCATAAGTACTTACCCCCTTCACTAATACATATAGAGTTGTAATGAATTCGAACACATTTCCATTTGAACGAACTGCCATAAAATGCTTATCATCAAAATAGTATAGAAAAGAGAGTTTATTAAAAGTTAATATAAGCAGGCAAAAACACATTCAAATTATAAAAAATATGTTTAAATGATTCGATTGTCTGGAACCGAATTATAACTTTATGAATATTAATATAATATTATTAATAAAATATTGTAGCTTTAAGTTCTTACAATTTCCACTGTATATTATCTCACACTTACTATTCATTAAACCCCTCGTTTGGAAATACTTTCAGAAAAGAACTTTACTGTCCTCTTTTTTTTAACCTATTATCGTGATATTATTAATAAAAATGTCACTTATAATATGAATCAGTAGTTAATTCAGCATCTGGAGTGAAATGAAAGTAAAAGTCAAAAATTAAATCAGGAATTACATTGAGTCATACACTATATAATATTTCATAACGCTACTTCTATATATAATTGTGAAAAAAATGCTTTTCATGAATGATCTTGTAAATAAATTAGACTCACTCTAACAATGAGTATCCGAGTTACACGAGTAGCTCAGAAATTACTCTTATACTCTATATAGTAATGATTTATGATTTTTTTTTTTTTCAAATATATGTGTAATTGTGTAGTGATACTGACAATGAATTTAAGTGGTGACGAGACCATGGCTATCAAAAAACAAAAGTTCCCCCCCCCCCTTTGCAGACTTGGGCATTTAGGTTTTTTTTAATTTTTTTTTGTTTTTTTTTTTTTTTTTTATTTTTTTTTTGTTTGTTAAATTATTGTTCTAGTGTTTGCTACTATATGATACTTACTAACAATTAATTTAAAGTGGTTAACGGACTGATCCATCAAAGAGTATAAGAAGTTCGAAATTATTAGCATATGTTAGCTTATTATTGAGGAAATATTCACTTTATAATAATTAAATTAATTATATTTAATAAATATAAGAATATATTTATGATAATTCTTGCCTTTGTATCTTATATTGATGAATACACTAATCTCGGATAACTTATTATATATATCATTAAATTTATATATTTATATATATCTAATCATTCGACGTAGGATATAGTTTGTATAGGGATGTATTAGGTACTGATCCCTATTAAGGTCACTATCTAATGGGTTTAGAATATAATACTTTATGTTTATATAAATTAGGAAATAATAATAAGGGTAAAATAATTATAAGGGAGATGAAATTATGGAATTTATATTCGGTCCATGATATAATCATAAGCTATATATATGTAACTGTTACGTTTTTATGTATCACGTTTTTACTAATTCATTAAACTGAACTGAATACCTCTAGAGTAGGACCGCATACGATTATCAGTGTCGGGGTCTCTTCGGCCTCTCTAAGGTGGCGACGGGGGGTGGTCTCGTACCACCCCCTCGTGGATCCCCTTCTATACAGGCTCGGAAGCCCCCTTAATGGAAATTTATTCGGTCACTATCAGCACACCTTACATCTAACCTACTCGAACCATAGTTTATTTGACTAAATAAAATTTGCTTAAAAACTGAATAGATCTTTATTATTATTATTATTATTATTATTATTATTATTATTTATTATTATTATTTTATTATTATTATTTATTATTGTGTATTATTATTATTATTTATTATTATATATTATTATTATTATTATTATTATATAATTATTAATTATTATTATTATTATTATATTATTATTATTAGTTATTATTATATTATTTATTATTATTTATTATATTTATTATTATTATTATTATTTTATTATTATTATTATATTGATTATCATTATTATTCATGTATTATTATCTTTTAGCACTATAAGTTTATAATGGATTGAAACTATATGATTGCAGTCAGGAAAATTGATTTTAAATTCATAGAGGTAGAAATTTCACATAATTCATCACCTAAAAAAAAGGTAGTGCTCGCCTTTATCAAAAGGTTAGTGAAGGCAATACCTATTGATGGAGGTTATGTCAATGAGATTCATCCTGAGAATAAAAAATTCATCAATTAGATCCAAAGAGCAAAATTTAATCGAAGAAGTTACCTCCAAGGAACTCTTAAGTGCCTGTCAAGTTTAAAAAGGTTAATGTGGTAGGTCTTGATTTTCTTTCCCACCCTTATCCTGCAGCATACTTATATTTGGTATCACAATTGTGTTATTTTTTGGTTGTTTTCATTTTTGAAAAAAAAAGTAAAAATGAAAATTTGTCTTTAGAGTTAGTTCCATTACTTTTATTTATGTTTCGTTTTTTTTTAAAATTCAGAAAAAGGTATAGTTTTATTTTAGTTTTATTGTGTTCGAATTAGACTAAACTAAGTTGTAGCAAAAAAAAGTTGCATCTTTTTAGAAGTAGTGAGCGTTGGTGTTACTATCTTGTGTATTCGAATAGGTTTTAAATATAAAATATTCGGCTTAAGTAAAGGGAAGCTGTATCAACAAGAGCACTCATGATGGATGTTAATGATATTATGGATGATGTGATTCACATAGAGTTGGAATATATTATAATCTCAGTAATGATAGTACTATAGATATATTGCTATATATATATTATATATATATTTGGATAGTAATAGAGTCTAGATAATTCTAAGCCGTTCTGGCTTGGTATATTATAAGATAGTACTCATAATATTAGTAGATATATATATATATATAATTATTAACCTATGCTTCATCACTAGTCTAATTCGTATATCCTTTATTAGTAATATATAATATTATAAGTA
Source organism: Trachelipus rathkii (assembly GCA_015478945.1). NCBI lineage: Eukaryota > Metazoa > Arthropoda > Malacostraca > Isopoda > Trachelipodidae > Trachelipus > Trachelipus rathkii. The sequence continues at coordinate 7,431 of JABUQX010054968.1, forward strand.
TCAGACTATTTGGAGGACAAATAGTAATAATTGAGTACTGAGTGACTAGGTGAGGATATAGTCAAAAAACACCCATCCACCAGGCTGCGTCACAACCTCTGAACCTCATTAAGTTTTCCTTGATCACAACTGGTATAGGAGCCATAAAATGAAAGTTTCTTTTAGATTCGTCTTTTTTTTTTTTACTGTTTACATAAGAGGGTAGTGTATTAGGGTTTACTGAAGTTGTCACGTTTGAGTATGTAATGCTTAGGTGATATTAGGATAGTAGGTTTAGCTTTACCTGATTCGAATGGATGTATTTTCATCTTAAAGACTCGTAGGTTTCTATTTAATGATTGCATATGTGATATTATATATATAGCATAATTTATGTTTTATACTGAAGAATTTGATTTCTATATCTCGTGAATACATGAGAAAGTACTTTTAATCTACAGTGTTTAATAATTATCAATACTATACATACATCAATATATAATAATATATATAAATATTTTATATTATTATTTTAATAATATATTTTTATATATAAGTAGGGGCTTACTCTAGAGTACGTCATGACTAGGTATTGTTAATCATAAATAATAATGATAGTATGGTAATATATATAATTATAGTAATAGTCACCCCGTCTCTGTCAGCCTAGTGAACTATATGATACGTATTATATATAATACTATAGTATATTATAAATATTATAGTATATAATATATGAAATATATATGGTAAGTATTATAGTATATATCATAGGAAGGTACTCGTAGAAGATACCTACGTATTTACTATCTATTAATTGACATACTTTGTAGAGGCGAGGTTTACTACATATATCTATCACTCTATATATATATAAATGCAATATACGATTATATACCATGTAACCCTAGCGAACAACCTCTATTACGTTGAGCGGTATATAGATATAATAAGAAAAATAAGTAAAAACAATATTGCATTTTACTTTCGATTGTATCATTTAACCAAACGATTCCAATACGCTGATTCTAAAATATTCATTTAGTGTGTTCGGCTATTGGTGATCCCTCAACTGACCGGTAGTCGCTTATCTTTTGCGGAGATAAGAAAAAACATCATTTATTCAGGCCATACAATCGTGTCCCTGACACAGCTTGAGAGTGTTCATAGATTAATGTCGTATAATATTGGGCAGAGTTTTCCTTAGATCGCCACTAATCATATAGTTTTCGAGATATCATGGCGGCGTACTTACCCGATATGCACGGATTCCGTTTTAGTAATCAACATCACATCACACAACGACGATGATATGAAGCCTCATTATATAGTGATAGATTATGCATATATACTATATATACGTATATGTATATAGATTTAATCTTTTCTGAAGTATATATATTAATATAGATATCTATATATATATACTGAAGTCTATAATTACTATACTTTCCAAATTAATGTTAGTATATTATAAATAAGTCACTGAGAACATGCTACTTAATGTTACTTACATATGCTATATTATGAGGCTATCTGGTCTGAATTCATTAATAAAAGTATAAGGTGACTAGTAATATTATATAGGTATGTTAAGGGTAATCTAATACACTATAATGCTAATAATATATAATATATATAGGTACAGCTAACTACACTTGATATTAAGATGATGACCTTACTAAATATTAGAATATACTAAGATTGATATTTCTGATAGATATTATAGGTGTATATCATTATTTTATGAAAACATTACGTAGTAGTGAGTTCATCTATGCAATGTAATCATATATAAGTTTTTTATATATACTATAGAGTATCATTATATAATCACAATAGATTTGATGTAGGTGCACGATTAGATAATGAAGAGCTGAGCTAATAGTATTATTATCGCAATAATATATATATATGAGTATACATGAGATATATACTAACTCTATAATGGAACTATGCGAAAATCAGACATACGTGATTACTGTACTTAATCCAACGTTAGCAGTGGTATCAATAGTTGCTACTATTACAAATCAAGGAGTGCGGTCCATAAGGAAGTCGAGAAATTTATTTGCATGCAGGCAGGATTGCAGTCCTCGGGGTTTTTAGAGATTCCCTGGTACATGTTTGGTAATCCACTCGAACTAGATCGCTAGCAGTGAGCGCGGCTACTCCTCAAGTCACCAGGGCCCGGTTGATGTTGGTGTGGCATTCACGACCAAGACGATCCTACTGGCGCACCGCGCTTAGGTTGAACTGGGTCGACCCAGGCTATAAAGTATCTTCAGTAAGGTACGAGATAACGTGGCTGCGAAAGTCAGCTGCGCCGTGGGGTGGTGATCCCCCTGCGTTTGGAACGCCCTGAAGCGCGTGGCTCAACCCACGACTGTCTTATGAAGCGGAGAAGGATAGTATCGGCCAAATATATGGTAGAGTACCGAATTCAATGCGTGAAACTGAATTATTCATTCATTGGCACGCAGAAGTATTCGTCCCACGAGTCCGTCTTCGTTGTCGTTAGTCTGCAATATCAGAGGTCGCGATGCATGCCGGTTCAACCATGCATGCATCCGTGCGTCACGGAAGTGGTGGTAACTCTGCATGTCTGCAAGGCGGCGTCCAGGCATTCGAAGGGTGCCGCATACAGCAGCATGGGTGTGAAGAATAATAAGTGTTAAAAGCAAGGGTTTTTTTGATACCTTTAAAACTGTACCTATCATTATATATATAGTACGTCTTTATTCTATATTACTAGTAATGGAACTAGGGTAATGCAACTAGCTTACTATATATATTAGTGATCTAGTTAGTATATGTTATATGATTATACTAATATAAACTAATATTATAATAATTAATAAGGCTATTAAATAGTACTATAATTAATATATAGATTTATATTACGATATATATAACTAGGACATTTAGTAGAGGTGGTTCTGACCCCCGGCCACGCCCCTCACGTCACTCAAAAAAAATTAAACGATTATGGCCAGAATTATTTATATGAAGGTCTGCTTTTTGGTTACGGGTTTTAGAAGTTAGGGTTAGGTGAGTTAGGCTTAGGTGTATCCAGCGAGTATTGTAGTGTTAGGTTAGGATTTGTCAATGAAGTTACATCTCTATAAGTCACGACCCAACAATAACAACGACACAAAAACAACTTACAGACGTGGTGACTAGGTGCCAAAGATTTAACATGGTAATTCATATGTACTGGCTCACCGTAACCTCTAAATAAAAATTATTTAAAATAGAAATATTAGAGAAATACATTTAATTATTTGCGGAAGTATTTCGCTCCGCGCTGGCAGTCCGAGACTCGCACCCATGTTTGTAGTAAAGATTACGGCGCATCATATATGAGTAGTAGCTGATAAGTAGAAACCATTACTGTAACATATGTGTATAGAAATGGATATTGATTTAAGAGCATAGTCAACTTACTACGTATTATAATGGAAGTAGTCAGGATTTTGTATCCATGTAGAGTATATACTCCTATATATAATGGTAATATATTATTTATAGATATATATGTAGGTATAAAGTCTTAATAGATTAATAAATATGAGTCCAATATCATTAAAGTATAGCATCTCATTATATATCGAAATTAGAAGAATATGCGATGAAACTTATTATTACGGATTATCTTACTACATTTAGGATTTAAGTCCTATAACTGCATTTCTTTCAATATACTATTAACATTAACAACCATAAAGCATTAGTACATTGCCACACAATTAATTTCAAGAATTTCATAAAATATCATATTATAAGTAATAATTATAATGATAAATAGACATATTTTTGATGCAAATAGAACTTCAGTAAACTTTTGACATACATCATCATTGGTATTGGTATATTATCCTTCCTAGTAGCTGGATTTGCAATTTTGTTCGATCTCCTCAACCACTCGGATTTATATTTGCCCAAATATGAATTTTAACCCTATTGCACTAGTTTTATTATTAAACATGTATTTGTATTTTGGCTCCCTGCGAACTACATTAGAGAGTCGGAGTTTTCAACTAATCCAATCATGAGCATTCACAAGGATGAAAGTGTGAGCCAAGATATGCGTCCGCTTGCAAACTGATTGAGATTTGTAATACGTAATATCTAAGCCTTATAATGTCTAAAAAGAAAATATGGTAAAGCTAAGGCCTAATATTGTGAAATACTGAAGATAACAGATATTATGCAGATAACCATATACTGATACAGTAACAATACCATGAGATATAGCTCGCATAAGACCACCTTTTGTTTGTCGTGTCATAACTTCAAGAGTGGGATATTTAGTTCGACTATTATGATTTGTACGAGAGTCATTATTTCATACTAGTGGGCGAGGTACGTGTTTGTAGGACAAAGAAGCAGGAAAACATATATCTGGCCCGCACCCCCAGTGAGCGGTTTGTAGATTTTTGTTGTCCGAGTAATGTACATAAAAAAATAAAAAAATACCATCTACATCTTTTTTTTTTTCTTTTCTTTTTTTCTTCTCCAACCCCGTATAAGGACCTTTTCAAGAGAAAGATACCACCCGAGCCATTCCATTTTTATATATATGTATATATTGGTATATAATATTATATTATATATATATATTATATATATACTATATATATATATATATATATATATAGTATAATTTATATATATATATATATATGATTATAATCAGCAGGTATAAGTTCTTAAGTACTAGTATATTTGAGTGTATAGTATATATTATACATAGTATATAATAATTTTATAACAACTATTAAGGCAGGCGAGCCTGTCTTAGTTCCTTCGTTGGATCTTGAAGAAGACAGTTTGACCCGGCGTGTGACCCCTCGGCTACCCTCCAGCGCACGTCCAGTGCCGCAGATACTTTTGGAGCATGTTGAGTGGAAAGGTGTATGTTATAAAGACAAAATGAGATGTGAGAAGAAAGTCTGAGGAGAGCATATCCGAATCAAAAGCTTGTAGAGCGATATGTGAGGGTAAGAGCTGTAAGAACTGGGATGTAAAAATTGCAGAATAATGGTTTTGATGTGGGGGAAGCGAGAGTCAGACTAGGGTCAGGTGTACCGTCTGTCTCCCCTTACTGCTTCATTAAGGCTTAGCTTAGGCATGTGAGTATACAGAAAGGGTGAAAGCGAGGAAAATTTATGCAAATCCTGGGAGGATGTGAAATAATAGATCGGTGGTTTACGACGGTTGGACGATTTGGCTAATTGGTTGGAGTTTGGGGCAGAGTGCGCAGCGGAGTATGTGAGGAGTGCTAATGGAAAAGTTTTGCAAATTATTGCAAGGAGATTAGGATCTTAGAGGTGATAGCATCGTAAAGACAAGTCGAGTAAGAGAGCTATGGGTAAGGAGGATGAGCGGCCAGAAGTGAGTATCAGTCGCATAGTGATGGATCGCAAGTATATGAGAAATGTGGATTAGTTTGTGTACCTTTGGGTTGGAACGTATATCACCAGCAGGCGAGGAACGTCGATGTAAACCGGGAAAAGTAGGTAGAGAAATAGGGGAAAAATACAGGGATGGTAGAGAGCAATGAGTATAGAAGAGGCGTCTCACTAATGAATTTCATACCCTAATAATGATACCTTAGCTCCAATTATGGAGGGAAAGATTACGGGGGCCCATGGAATTAATATGAAAATTGGAAAAAGCAGATGATGAATTTGTTGACTAAACAAGCTAATGTTATGCATAGGTCTGGTCGATGAGATATGCGTAAGCGTCCCTATAGCTTACTTGACAAATACGCTGAGAAGACCACCTCGACGGACACCACACATTGAGCATACTTGGAGCAGAAAACATGGAGCTATACAAAATGAAAGAGAGGAAAACTACAAAAAGGATCCGAAAGCCGTCCTAGAAAATGGCGAGAAGGGTATGGTAACATGGGACGATGAGTGGGAAAGGGCGAGGATGAAGGAGTAGAGTGAGAAACAGAGTATGGGTTTAGGGAGAGAGTTGATGATCACGTAGAGAGACATCTGTGATAGACTTGTGTTGAAACAACGGATAGCATCAGCGAGACTTAAGAAGTGTGGGTTATGGGTTATTGCCGGCAAATCACTGCGATAGCAACCGTGACCTCAAGAATGCCGGGAAATATCAAGTTCCCTGCCACACGGCTATGGAGATAGAACAGACGCGTTGGAGACGGCTGATGGTTACCGATGGAGGGTAGTATATGAGCCAATCGCTCGATTTGGACCCTGATGAGGCGGAGGTTACTCTCAACTTAGGTCTTATACAACTCCAGTACAGCATTAAGCATAGCCACATAGAGCAACTTTGAAGAGGCATCTACCGACAAGATAATCCGCAAGGGCGAGGGGCCATAAAGGCACCACCTGCTTAAGCCGGGTACGACCGTATTTTAATAAACGCATTTACGGAGCAGCTTTGGAACAGAGACACCTTGCACCCGGGTCGCCCCAGCCCTGATTATAAAGCCGGAAAATAACTATCCATACTGCGAGAGCTGCACCCAATCTGGCAGAGTCTAGCCAATGCCCACAGTTGGTTCGCCGATCCGATCGAAACACACTCAGTCGATCAGGATATGCGACGCAACCTCCATTCGCTGCCAACACTAGACCAGCTCTGTCACATGAGTACGGAGCTGCATGATAAACACTAAACCGCTCCATATGTGGGTGTAACATCGTCTTCAGTACTTTATAATTGGAAACGGGAAACTTAGGCGCGGTGGAAATGTTCGGATGGATTGTCTCTAGATCCCTGAGCTGATACGAGGCGCTCTGTCTTAGACCAGGGTACCCATGGGAGGGCAAGAAGGTATATTAAGGTATATTTCGGATGCTTCCCATTGTTCATTATTCATACGTGAGATTCAATTATATGACGCTATATTAAATATATAAATACTAGTTATTATATAGTTTCTTATATTAATGGTATAATATATATTTATATATAAAAATGCAGATTATTGTAGGTGTGTGTGTGATGTGTGTGTGTGTGTGTGTGGTGGTGTGCATAAGGGTGTTATTAGCCCGTTTAAATAGATTGCGTTCAGTTTATAGGTTTACGTATGCAGCCATAAACATCACTAACAGCACTATCAGCTCTTCTATATCTCTATAATTAATTTTCTCGTTCGTAAATCAATAGACAACTATAAATACTATTTTATTCAATAACCATCAAGCGCCAATTCTCTAGTCACATAAATGATAATATGAGATCATCGTTCAGGACACTGGGTTTTAACTGTAAAGGATCGCCCTTAGGTAAAAGTAGATTCTTCCTCCACTGTTACTCTGGCAGTTTGGTAAACCTGAGTTATGGATGTCTATGAGTTTAAGACTGACTAATAATATATATTTCAGAGTTTTGAAATTCTGTTTGGCAAGAATGTATAATACTCCTGATAAAATATATTATGAGTAACAGTGATATAATCATCAAGCATGCGCGTGTTCTTCACTCTTCATTTTTCGCAATTACTAATACAAAGAAACTTTGGGAAAAAATAAAAAGGTATTTTATGTCTGAGCCGCCCACCCTTGTAATATTCGAAATTGCAAACAAGCGTTCCGGTTGAAAATATCCTTTTATCTTTAAACCCTCTGCATTTTCTAACATACCAAGTAAATTCATGTGTATATAGATGTTTTAGAAAAGGTTAACACTTAGTAATATCATCACCGTTACAAATCGTTCTTTGCACCTCGCGACGCGATACATCGAACCTATTTTTAGGTTGTAAAATACTATAACAGGACTTAAATACTATTCCTCTCTGAACTGCCCATACTTCAGCGGTGTTGACATACTTATGCAGCACAGATAATTCGTTCCTAAGCCTGCAATGAAAAACACGCCCCAACACTGATTGACGATATATACTGTATCCGCTCCCTTTAATCATCAGAAATAGCCTAGGTTCATAAATCACGAAGCATTCAGGTAAGACATATTGCTAGAAAAAGGAAAAACCGTCAGGAGATTGTGTTTTTATATTTGCCCGAATGGAGCCAACCATACCTGTAACGGTGTTATACCCCGCCAACAGCAGATTCTGTGATTTCCCATTCAACAGTATCCATTCGTCATACAGAGTTGCATGAAGTATCTGTGCACAGCAATATTGATGAGAAAACGCTCACTTTGTAAAAAAAACAGTGAGCTACCACTAGACCCTTCTAACGCAACTTTAAAGAAAAAATTCCCCAAGAAACGGTTATGGACATGTTCAGATCAATCAGTTTAGAGGAGTAGAAACCGGAAAAAAGAAACATTCGGTAATTTTTTTGTATGCATATTTTTATCAGTCATTTTTATCGGAAATAGTTACATCGTAATAATATATCAGCGGACGAGTCTGCAGGCGGAATGTGTGCAGTTAGTGCGAACCAGCTGCCACCTAATGCTTTTTCAAGTCAGGACTTATGGAAGATTTGCATTACGTTTCTGAATAAGATTACTCTAGCATTAATAATAATATAAGAAATAGATAACAGGTTAGAGTGTCCATACGAATCGATATGCAATAGATAATAATAATAGTAACATATAATACATACAGTAATTGATGATTATTCATTAATGAAATTGGTATTTATTAAGACAGATTATGAGGAATACATAATCAGTAAATTAGTAATCCTCCAAGTGTAAGGATACACGTAAAATGATGAGAACATCGCGATTAAATCATTATATTTGTAGTCATTAAGTCACGATACAGTTTAGATCGATGCGTAATTCATGTTAAGCTCATTTTATCAATTGTATTATTATGTATTATTATTCAGTTTATTTAGTAAAAAATTCTTATTATTGATTATTATATTTAATTCTTAATTTTTATGATTGACATTTGTTGGTTGTATGTTGTTTTTCCCTCTCGTCATCAATAATATAGAGTAAGTATTATGTAGTATAGTTAGTAACGACGGTGATAATATTCATAGTATTATATGGTATAATCGGTATTATAAGTCATAAATAGATATATAATAATATAGTGATATATATGTACCGTATATAGATATATATATGCTAGTATATAGTATATAATAGTCGATGGCGAAGCGTCGCAGTTATACTATTGATGCGGCGATAGATCTGACTGCCAGGATGAAGATAAAAATATATTCACTTTCTTGTATTGCACCTTGCATTACTTATTTTCATTTTCATTATAAGGTTATACTACTATAGTCAGTACCGCACATAATAATGATAACACGCGTATAATGATAAAAATCTACGTCAATTACTATTATGTAGTAGCTAGATATAAATACCGGCGACCGACACCCTATACAGTAATAGTATATAGTATGACTGAATAATTGAAAGAGATTAAATTGTATACGTAAGTTGTAACGATCGAGTTTTACTATCTTTTATAGGCGCATCGTCATGAACAAGACATCAATTACAAAGTTCATCCCTGGTTAGGAACAGGATCAACTTACAGGTTTGTATTTTAAGATTGAATATAAAGTCAGAATGTAATGTAGCCTGCTAAATTTCAAATGAACTTGAAGCAAAAGTTTTCGAGATATTTGATTATAGATAGCATGCTGACACATCTCCGACGTCGCAAGATCACACTTGCGCGATTGGCATCAGAGGAAAAAATGTTGCTGAATTAATAACATCACCTCGGCTAGCTGACATAAATCTATAGAACTCTTGTCTGACTGAGAAGAATACTATTGATTGAGCGGCGATGTTGTTTCTCATTTAAAGCATAAGTCAATTAAAAATTTCCCGTCTCTACACCAACTGTGCGCGAAACTCCTGCCTACTGAAAATTTATATAATAGAATAAACTTATTAAAGAAATTTCCATATTGGCAGACTCAATGTGGAGAATCTGGAAATCAAATATTCACAATTACATATTCACATAATATTTTGCTTCACATCTTTCTTTGAAAAATCCGAAACATTGGAATAGTAAACTGGTGTTGGAATTTTATATTTTTTTATATCTTCCAGGCAGATATGAGGAGGAATCGTTGTAAAAGAATCATCCTCCTCTTTTCCAGGTACTGAGGTCATCATCAAACCATAAATTGTTGATTGATTCAAATGTGAAAGATCAACAATATGTTGATAATGAGGCTGTAGTAACTCGCAAACTACTGTCGTTTTAGTAGTACTTAAATAATGCTGCAACATATTTAATTTTGACTTCTCCATTTCATTAAAGGTATTTAATACTGCTTCCGATACCGTCTTTGCAACCATAAATCTAGATTCTTTATATTGTTCAATGTCGGAGTAAGTCTTGAACACCATATGAACATTCTTTGAACCAGCAATAATATAGTATTCGCCACCAATCTTCCTATTAACAGATAAAGTAAGAAAAGTACTAAATTAATGATAAACACAGCAAATGTTAAACCTTTCCATTAAGCAATGTGTTGCCTTAACAAGGACCCTATTCAAGGAAGGGGTGTGTCAGCTATTTTACATCTAATCTTTCCACTGACATTACTCTAGAAATTAAAATAATCTCGCTGCAACCGAATGTAAATCCAGATTTTAGTGGAATGCACCTTTAGACTTGTTAATGACGTGAAGCGTTAATTATGTGAATCATACATGAAAGTTATTATGAAATGGACTTCTTCATTTATTGTCATGATGATTGATCACATTATTATTGGTTGTGTAAACGATTATATTAGAACACTAAAATGTTAAAAAATGCAACTGAAATTCATATACAGACTAATAATGAGTCTCGTTAAGTCGTTAAGTATTAATAAGTGTCCAATGGTCAAAATAGTTAGCTAGATGTATGTACTGTAAAAAGCCTTTTTAAAAGAGTAAATGGAATGCAGATGGTAGCTGCATAAAATTTTATGAAATTAAAAAAAAATCGATGAGCTGATAAGGCAGAGAGCTAAATTATCATAAAGGTATAATTATTAAAAGTTGCATGCAATTTTGATGTTTCAGATATATTTTTTTTTTAACCTAGAAGCAGTGCGAGTTGAAAGCAGGCTCTCGCTAACCGGTAATTTTTTCTTTACGAAATGAACCGGTAGTTAACTCCTTTGATTATACGTGAAAAAGAACTAGAAGTTAACTTTTTTATTACTAAGCAGAGAAACGATTTCATAATTAAAATGAATATTTCATATAGGGTTATCATCAAGCTGTTATATTCCGTAGCAAGCTATATTTATATGTCTACTTCTTATAATAAAATTGGGTTTCACTGTCCTGTGTTATGTATTAAATCTGGCATACACTTCGAACAAGGACTGACAAAACACGTCATATGTAGAGAAGCAAACTAGATGGTGTGTAGTAGTTTTGAAACTGCCTAAAACACAACCTCCTAAAACTAGATAAAACCCATATGATCCCTCGAGGCAAATGAACTTGTCAAAATAAAATTCCATAGATTTATTAAATTTTATTGAGTAGTTTAAATTTAACAAAATATTTAAATGTTATTAATTAACATTTTAAAGTTATATATATAATATATATATATATATTCTATTTAATATATATATATACTAGTATAAATAATATATATATTTATATATATAACTATATATATATATATATATATATATACTATATATATTATATCTATATTATATATATATATATATAATACTATATATAATATATATTATAATATATATATTATATATATTATAAAATAATATATAATAATATACTATATATATATTATATATATAGTTATGTAATAGTATATATATATATAGTATACATATATAGCATATATATATTATATAATTATATATATAATATAGTATATATATAATTATATATATTATAAATATATTATATATAATCATATATTTTTTCTTTTCACCTACTTTTGCCCACCGATTGGGTAAGGTGCTGTATCAAGCATGCGAAAATAAAACAGTAGGAACATACAAACGTCGAAAGAAAGCCCAGCTTACGCCCCTGTACCATTAAATTAGTGGAAAGTCGTACAGACAGAAATCACCTAGAGCATCATGACCGACGGACCTCACTTGGTAATCGTCAATGTAAGGTTCATCCATTGGCCAGGGGCCAAACATTGCCCCCATACAAACCGCCGGCCATTATCTCCTATCATGCACCTTTATCTGCGTCTGCCAACTCACATTTCTCTCTTACATTCGTTACCGACTCAATCCACTTTCTCTTCGGTTCCCGCCGGTCCGGTTCCAAAACAACTCTCATAACATCCGCTTAACCACCGAACTTTCATTCATTCTTTCCACATGAACAAACATCTCACATACTTTCATTTATTCTTCATTTCCCCTTTTCACAGCACAGCCATCTCTATACGTTCATTCTCTTTATTAATTTCCTTTTACACTAGCATGCCCTAGATTGTCATACTGACACATTACTTTAGATCTATACTTTTATTCCAGAGCATAGTCTACTACATATCAACACAGTAATCTACATACTCAGTAATACCTAGCGCACGTCAAACTAGTCTTACATCACAACATTTATGCAACCACACCTCATGCCATTCACAATCTTCTACTACCTCGATCATCTTCCTATTTCAATAACAATACTCTAAATATTAACTCACACTTGCTCCTGTGCTCATATCTATACTAACTCACAGAGGCTGTCCACTTCACACCATGAAACTTACTCTTATCTACGTTCTTTCAGACCTCTTTACTACCTGCAAAATTCTCTACAATCTCTCACTCTCTCAGACTCGCACACAGAACATATCCCGCATACAATGTAGGGCCTCCATCTCTATTTCCATTCTCCATCATTCTAACAACCATTTCCTGCCACCTCGCCACCTCGATATTCTTTCATAACCCCATCCATAATCACATTGAATAACAAGGAGACATAACACAAACCTGTCTCACTCGCTATAATCTAACAATACCATTGACACATTTATCTTTACACAGCTTCACTATAACGTAATACTTAGCTTTTGATCCTATTCAAAGCACACCGAACACATATAGATCACTATACCTGCCATAAAGCTTCTATTAACTCTATATACGCCTGTTTAAATCCAATAAAACCTAATACAATTTCTTCTTCGCCCTCATTTTCTCAATCATTGTTTCAATGTAAGATCTTGATCCAACATCCTCGATAACCACACCTAACGACCTTTGTTCTTCCCATTAGTCCTCGCGCACTCTTTCGACCATAAATACCTTAGCCAATACTTCTACAATCACTCATAAACTTATTCCCCCTATAATTCTTACAGTTTCCTTTCTCCTCCTTTAACAATGGATAATAGTTAGCCGCCTCCTCCATACCTTGGAAACTATAACCTCCATAAACGCTTATTACAACTTCCAATCCAATCAATCACCATCTGCCTCCATTGATCATTTCACTAGTAATTTCCTCTATACTGCAAATTTACGCATTCTTCACTTCTCACCCTCCCATTTACCTCCCCTTCTATCATAACTCATCCCAAAAATACTATCCTGTCTCGACGCATCAAAACACACCATTCTACATAACCTCATCATGTCTGGTATATTGTAGCAGATTTCGAAGTGTTCTTATCGCAACCTCCTCACATCCCATTTCATCTTACAAAAGCACCGATCCATTCATTTTCAAGCAGATTCACTTATATCATATTAACCTTTAGCGCTTCTCCAGAAAGAGCTTCCATATTTCCTGTATTCTCATTCATCCTCCTTCCCAACTGTTCATATTTACTCTTGTTTTCTCCTACTATACACCTTTATCAATTTTTTTTCTCCTTATATAATATCAAGCATCTTTCTTTAATTTTCATCACTTTGCTTTTAGTAGGATTAAAAAACTACTCTTTTTAACCTTTAACCGCTTTCATCACTCTTGCAGTGTTCATCCAATTGCGCTGTTAACATCATTACTTACTCTCTTTACCTCTAAATATTTCCTCATATCTAAACAATTGCTTCCTTCATTTTCCCCAGATTTGTTCAGTACAACTTGTTCACATTCAACCTGATTTACTAGCGAGCGCTCTACATTATATATATATATAATTATATATATATATTATAATATATATATATATATATATGATCTATATATATTATATATATATTATATATATATATATAATATATATATATATATATATATTATTACTAAATATATAATATTACTATTAAATGACTTCCAGCATTAATCAATTTATATTTAGATGGATGTGATTTGTATAATTAACAGTAGCAAGTAGAAAGTGCGAGTTTGGAAGATGAAAATCACATCTTCCCCAAAAGAATTGCTAATGCAGATATTAAAATAAAAAATGCATGCAATTTTATTTATTTTAATAGGTATGTCATTACATGAGCAGTTAGTATTATTTTCTAAATGTGCATCAAGGTGGAACAAAAATAAGATTAGACTCTTAAAAATTAATAGCTTTAATGTTAAATGAAAATAAAATTCAAGAATTGCTATCAACACAGAATTAAATACATACAAATGATGGTGCATCATAATCTCTCCTACTAATCCAGTTTCACAATATCATGGCTATTCATTGTAGTTTTTTCAAAAATTTCTTTGAAAAGGAAAGCAGACACATTCTGCATCAAATTCCAAACGAATAATTACAATTCAAGATGCAGGCAGTTCCTAATAGGAACTTATAAATAGGACTTTACAATAGATTGTGCAAAAGTCCTATATTTAATTCTAACCAATTGTCACACATTTTTTTCCTGCATTTCTCTTCAAGTACAATGGTAAAACCAAATAAAATGGTGACTGCTATTCTTGTGTAGTTTATGTCTAATCTTGCTACGTATGATGATCTAAAAAAAAATTTAAGATGAAATTCTTTTATACTTTTATTAAACTGCGTCTCGAAAAATTTGAACACCGAACGAATATAGTCTGTGAAAGGCGCTAATGTTCGTAAATTTGAACGCGAATTATCAAACTTAAGTAAATTTAATACGTCAGATATTCAACATACTTTACAGACTTAAGCCATCCTCTCCTATCAGGAGTCGTAGTTTAAGGGTAGAGTTTTTTTTTTGACAACGAACACGTTGATGCGCGATAAAATCAACGGCAACAATGTTCTTAAACTGCAGGTATTGCAGGCAATCTCGCGCGATAGAGATTATTGCAATCTTTGGTAAGATATGAACAGACTTCATTAATAATACTTTTATATGCGATATTAGAACAATGTTTCTTTTTAATGTGACAATTTGTTTACTAATTTTCATAACTTAATATTTCTCTTCTTCTACAAACTCTCCTGTTCCTCACTGTTCATCGAATAAGCTCAAGGGCTTCGAAGGTTAGATTTCGCTAATTTGAAGGAACTAGCGATAATTTTGTATATGTTGCAAATAACAAAGTTGGCACACCAGCGAACTTAGAGAGTCATTCTATAGACTACTTTATTGTTCTATTTTCTCTTACTAAGTTCACTAGAAGGTACTACAAATTTCCTTATGAATTGTTTAAAAGTAATTCAAGGCACAAAAATATTCCTAAAGTTACTCATTGCTAAAATAATGTAAATCTAGCATTAAGACATTTGAAATGTAGTTACCCAATGATGTCATAAATAAATAAAATGAATGACATTAATAAACTCAACTTAGAACTCAAAACGTTAATTTCAGACGATACAGCTTATCACTGGTCCAGTAACATAGACGGATGAATAAAACTTTTTTTATTATTACTATTATAGAAAGTTGGATTAATTCTTCTAGATTAATTAGTTAAGTTTTTACAATAACTTGCATATCAATGACAGATTTACTAAGAAATTCATTTACATTTTTGAAGCATAAAATAATTTACCTAATTTGAGACTTGCATTTTTATTGGGGGGAAAGGGGTGAGTGTGGAGGAGATGGGGGAGGGGGGAGAGGTGGAATTATGCTTATGAGCATGCCGAGAGTTCGGGATTGGAAAATTTGGTTAATTGTTTCCCTCAAGCAGTTTTTTAATGTTTAAGACGAATTTTTTAATTTTCACTGACGTATAATCTAATAGAGGTGGTCCTCGGACTTGAGAGTTTCGCAAAGGTTTTAAAGAAAAAGTTGGGGTCTTTTGCAGCTACCACAAAAATGAATGAACGAAAGCAAGCATGAGCGAAATGGAAAACCACCAATTTCCTTTACTTGTGTAAAACCGATTTTAAAAATGTTTTTAGAACGTTTTTTTTAATAAGCCTAATTCAGATTCTCTCCAATAAAATTTATATTTTGTTTTATAATTAATTATATGAATAAATGTTCCTCTCTCTCCAAATATTAGAATACCATTCATAAACTTTAAATTAGTATTTGGTGCACTTTAGGGGGTTAATATGTTGGTGGATGGCGGGAAAATTTTTGAAAGATGGTCCGCGGAAACAAAAAAAATATTTAAAAAGATCAATGGTAAAGCAAAGGTTAAGAATCGATAATCTAAATAAAGTATAGATACTTTAAAATAACCAAAATACTATTTTATACAGAGATATTTAGTTAAATTTTGTATACCAACAAATAATTGCATAACCAATTTATAGTAACTTACGGATGAATGTTAAAAGTACGTACGTTTGATTATTTGGCGTTCATTGCTGTGCTTGTAAAATTTATAATCAAACAGTTAGCAGACTTTCTAAGCACAAAAATATATAATTACATCCTATTTGCTTCAATCTTTAACTTTAACAACACTTAATAAACTCAACTTCCTTATTAAAAAATAAGAAAGAACCATATGTAGCTGTGGCAAGCAGCATCCAAGTTAGAAATCTTAAATCGTTGGTTTCAGAATCAGAAATTCAAAATGGTCTGAATAAGAATTGGTACCATAATCAGATCATCGTATAAATCACAAACCATGCTCTTATTCTATGATTAAAAATCATTGAAAGTTACAATGGACATATGAAATGTAAATATAACGAACCAAGAAATACAGACATTAGGAAATAAAACGGACTGCAAAAATTTTTCAAGTATCCGATACTGTGATGTTAATTTGGCATTTAAATAAATTCAACTGTTTGTTCAATGGCTACTGGCCTACGGTCCCGCTGGCTCTTAACATAATTTCTCGTATATTTAATAATAAAATGCTTATATTATGTAAAATATTCTGATAAACAAGACCACCAGTATCTAAGCTATGGCCATGACTTATACCAGCTAAATGCATTATATCTGATACAAATGAGAGAAAATGTATTATGTTAAATGTAATTTAAATGATGAAATTTTATGTGCATGTTAATTATAACTATATTATAATGTATATAATTATTGAGATGATAATGAAAAACAATAACAAAGCCTGTCCACCATCCATCTACGAATAAATAAAACTATAAACACAAACAAATTGGAATAACTCAAATATAATTATCATATATAATATTAATTATTCTTTTATTATCATTATATTTAATATATATAATTTTAAAACATTCAAATTTTTAATTACTCATTAAAATTATATATAATATCTATATATATTATATTTATTATCTAAAATGGTATTATATTAAAGTATTTTTAAAATTATTGAATTAAAATCGGGTAATAATATTTATATCAGATAAATATATTAATTTCTCGAATATTTATTTCTAAAATGGTATTATATAAATGTTATATCGGGTTCAGTTCCTTGGCCCAGGTGGCTTATAATAACATAACCATAATACCTCTTCACTAAGAACCTATTAACCATAGCCATTTCACTCTGCTAATGGCTAATATACCTTTATTATTTATTTTCGAGACTCTGCCAAACTCAATTTTATCTCTTATCTCAAGGATCTATTATATATATTAACTACTTTTTATCTATGATCTCAATCACCGACTATTATATTCTTTACGAGTCATATACCCCATCTACGATCCGATTCCTACCAACAACTATATCTATCATACTTATATAGTTTTTAAATAGATATGTATTTAATAGTGGTATAATAATATTATATGTATGGCTTTTGTCTTTTGTGGCTCTAACTCTGAATACTTTATCATATACAGTCTGCTATTATTTGTACTACAAAATTGGAACAATGTACTTTTTTCGTTATTTTTATATTACTTTTCTCAATACGCTAAACCACTCTCCGAGTCTTCTATAGTTAGGGATGGCACCCGTCAAATAATTACCAAGCGAGGGTCTCCAATGTCGCACTGGCTCGGGTGGGAAGAAGTAGCTATTCTCCTCCTTACGCGATAAGGCTCACAGCTTGCCCCGACGTAAAATTGTAGTATACACCCTCACACCTAGAATTAGGGCCTAGTCTAAGGAGACGAGCTGGGTGATAACTTCTAATAAAATAAAATATATATATATACCCTCATGTACTTAGATAATATTATATCCCTAAATAGCGTTCAACTCACACTATATAACTACTAGTCACCTATTTATTATAACTCCACTACCAACGATTTATATACTGCTATAAAATACAGCCACCTATTATAGTGTTCAATAATATCCACAACTTATCACTATATATACTACATACTCTATAATAATTACAATACAGCTACCCGAGTTATTTATCATTCAACTATATTAATATCTAAATATTTTAAATTCAGACACTTATTTTTTTCAGCTTGCTTCACTACATCTAACATAAGCTTCTCAAATACGAGAGTTAAGAGAACTTGAGTACCCTCAACTACACATACAACCATATATTATTATAACTACGTTACTCTTATCTACGATTACTTTTCAAACCCCTATATTACTATATATACTTATTATATCATAATTAATAATCAACCTACTTTACATATATAAATCTCCTATACATACCTAAGTTATCATCCTCAAACTCTACTTCAGATATGTCGTATACAGCTTAACACAAAACAAATCAAACTTCACTATAATAATAGTAGATTATATAGGGAATGCTCCCATTCTATCTATCCGACTTCTCTTGCTGGAGTCTAATTTAATCTATGCTATAAGCAACAATAGATATCCTTTTAAATAAATAATTCATCTTTTGTCTCTAAATCAACAACACTGAAAAGTATTATACATGGTATTAAACTAACCTACATTACTCATTATAAGCGAGGTAGAGATAGTCCTTTACGTAGATCTTTTGTGTATACGAGTAAAATCAAACATCTATAAGTAAAAGATATCTGGACTAAATCTATTAGATATTCGAAACCATAAATCTACTTTCTCTACTTACAAAAGTTTTCTGACACTCTATTTTCACTAACTTATCAACTTTATACACAGCCTTACGACTCAATGATTTGGTCATATAATAGCGTCTTTGTAGATTGCCGATGCAAGATATCTTTATTTGAGTCTAAAGAAAAGGCATTATACTATATCTCATAACTCTCACTATCTAATATTCGTTCTAGAACCAAACTTATATGAGATCACTGAATATATTTTTAAAACGCCCTTTGATAATAATTTATATAATGATTTATAATAAATATAATAATCAATAAATCATAATAAATATAAAAAATATTAAAAGATAATTGATGAACTTTCTAATTACATTCACTATTCAATGTAAAATTTGAAAACTGCATTAATTTATGTCTTGTAAAATATTGATTACTGAATATAGATATTTTGAAATAATTAACCCGTAACTAAGCATCTATTACTCAACCTATGCATTCTAAAACAGACAACCATATGTATATCTTCAGTTCTCTTTCACGCAAATATTACATATATTGAGTCTTCAAATGATCAATCTCATGGCAGTACTGGAAGGCTACGTTGTCCAAAAGGAAGCTCATACTACATTAGTCCATTAGAGTATAAGTGTGCGCTCCAGACCAATGGGGGACACAGAAGGAGGGAGGTGACACAGTATACACCTCCTGTAGATTCTCACCCGCTAAGGACGACGACCCCGACCCTGATATCTATGCGGGTTTCTAACTACTATGAGGGAATACTTTAGCATGGTTTACTCTTTTAATATTATAATACCACGCCTATAGTCACTATAATAACATAAGCGTACTACTTGTATGTATATTTATTACTTACCATCCAAAATTACGCCTTCTGAGTAGAATCACTATAATAACTACTACCATAACGCGGTTATATAGTTATCAACTTTACAATCCTAATCATCACCATCTATCTACCTATATATTATATATTAATATATTATATTATATATTAATATATTATTAATATATAAGTAATATATAATATATATATAATATATATATATATATTTATATATTATAATTATTAGTATATATTGATATAGTAAATATAAATATATATATAATTACGATCAGTATGAAGATAGTATAAATCAATTATATATGATTTTAGATCGTGGAATATAATATTATAATATATGATATAGGTATATAAACGATGATATTTACGAGTCCGATCACTATCACATTATTAGACTCACGGTTTTATATTGTACCATAAAAAAATTGACTAGCGTATATTTTATTTTTTTTTTGAGTTTATTTTGTTATTTTTTTTTTTTTATTATATTATTTTTGTATGTATATAAAATGCAAATACTGTAAGTAAAATAAACCAGTAGGTTGGGGATTTATTTTTTACTCTATCTCTCTAGACCAAACTCCTAATTTTTGATACTTTATTTAGTAATTTTATTTTTGGATCTATTTTATGATTTTATTTACTAGAAACCGGTTTGAGACTGATCAAGTGACGATGTATATTATATAATAATGTGAGGTATCATTAATATAGATTCAGTTTGAATTAGCTTATATATATTAATCATATATATATATATATTAAAGTAAACTATGATCTTATTGTAGCTAGGAGAATGAAATTCATGAATTAGACTGCTTTTAGTGTTACTGTGTAGTAGAGATATTTGGAGCATGAGTGTGTAAACGAAAATGTGGATATTGAAGGTAAACGTATTAATAGAGATTAAAGGTTTTAATGGTTGTGGAAATGTAAAGACGAAGTAGGCCCTGGTGTGTAAGGTTATGCTTAAATGGTGATAGCAAGCTATGTGAACAAAGTATATACTGAGTTTAAAACATATTTATAGGAATAATTATAATTAAGTTGATTTGGAACCGATAAATGGAACAGGATTATGATTAGCACTGAGCTGATGTTAGTAAGGTAAGTTGGTATGAATTGCAGGAAGGTGGCAGGTTTACATTAAAATTTATATGAGGTGTTGATGTAAGAGACGTAAGATTCTATTGTATGCGGCTAGGTTCTCTTAGTAACAGTGGAGGCGCGTATTATTCTGTACGTTTAATTTACCACCTTTGTTCTAACTGTATGTAACGTATAAGTGGATAGCACTCATTGGTCCTGTATTTATGAGCATTATGGAGAAAGTGGCGGTATAGATCTTTAGAAAGTAGACTATACGCATATTTCGCGAGAGTGCGACAGATTCCTAGCTATTCACTCTGGAATACGTAAATATCGGCTTAGTTGTAGAATAGAATTGAAATTTATACGTGTTAATAGGCCAATACGTATTAAGGGTAACTGTTTATGGTGTTTTGCATAAAAGAGATCTAACAAGTGAATGGAGCACATCACTTCCTATTTTAAGGTTATAATCTATGAAAAAGAACAACGGGAAAGATTAGAGGTGTATAGGAGATATGGGGTGTATAAGAAGAGAAGAAGTGATTGACTCATCGGTATGGATTAATAGTGAACTTTGCTTACTTTAGTTAGATGGTTGATTGCATGCCTTGTTGTTTTGTGACACACAAATATTGGAGAGGCTCAGAGGAGATAAGTATATAAATATAGAGTCGAGAGCACAAGGGCAAATCTTCTTTGGAGAGCAAGTTGAGAGAGTAATAGGAAACTCTGGTGTCATTAGCACGAGAGGAAAGCAATAAGTGAGTGATAATTAGAGAATTTTAGAGTATAATGGACGAGAGGTCTGGATATCGAGTGATACGTCGAGTCATTGGAATCCTACTCTACTCGCGCAGGACAGAGATAGAGCGCGCTCAACATTGAGCCGATAGAAGTGCTATAAATGTGCAAGAGAACGCTAGTCAGAGACGGTTCCTGTGAAGCCTCCTAGAAGAGTGTTGGATGCTACCTCTTCTTTTAGCTGCGCAGTCAGCATTTTCTAGCACTTCAGTATGATGGCAACTCACCGTATTAAGGGGACCGCAGTTTAGGACACTGGCTGCCACTTTTCTGAGACTATGGCTCTTCTTATTTGTTCTTTATGAGACGCTTATGATGTCTACAAAAGAGCCATGATCCGTCATACCTGTTTTGAGTTATTTTATTGCCTACAGTCTGTCTTTGGGCGATGTATGCAACGAAAGTATGCCATTTTTCGATGCTAGTCCGAGCAAATATATATGCATTAGCCTCAATTATATGATTTGAGTCATCTAACAATTGTCGGTATCATATAGCGAAACCGTCATTTCGTTTTGCTACTATCAGGCATATAACAATTAGGGCCACAATTTACGTTATAAGATTAAACGAAACTAATTCCCGTAGTATACCCTTCATACTGTGCATACTTACATACACACTAGTTTAGGTTCATATTAATGTGGGTAGGAGAGGACCCTAACAGCATTTTAAATTAGCAGTACTAGAGTTGTTGTACCCTAAATTCATCTAAATATAGATTTAGAATCACAACAAAAATATATCTTAACGAATTTTACATTAATAATTAATAATCATCTATCAATTATATTATATTTTCATGTTAATTATATTTCATTATAAAGACTGAGTAAAATTGTGATAATATTAAACACCAAAACTCAACCATAAATAAGACAAAATTACTCACACACTAAAGAACATGATTTGAGACCTGACAGTGAGAAAAGTTTAAATAGTTCATTTAGAGAATACTTAAAATGATCTAGACGTATCACAATTTGCGATATACAGTACTAATTGACCAAAAGTAGAATGCACAAGTATTGCAATAATCATCTAATATGAACAGTTTGTCCTGTTTGTCATCATCTCGTCTCTTATACGAACATCATGATTTGTCGCTGTAACAAAATGAATTCTTCAACATATGTTAAATCGTCTTAGTAGTCGTCATGGAAACAGAATAAAATTGGTATCTCAAATATGTCCTAAAAACTTGATCGAAGGACAATTCACAGAGAGAGTGCTAAGCACACTCCACACTAACATATATTTTCAATAAATGATCAAGATAACTTCTTCAGAAAAAACTACAATTAATATCCGATGCTGAAATGTTTTTTTTTTAAATTATATTATTTATCACGTATTTAATTCTAATTAATTTATTGCAGTATTTTCGTCTTCCCATCGTGATGTTTATTTATGTTATCCAATTCTTGACACTCTCTCTCTCCCTTCGGCAACAACAAACACATGTACTTCTGTATGTTTAGTGTCATGTGCGTGTTTTGCAGGTGTACATAGCTGTGTGCGTAAAAAGGGAAAATAGGATAAATAACGGCGAGGCTCTCTCATTATATATAATATAATTTTTTTAGATCATAAAATAATATATATAATTTTTTTAATCAATTAAATAATCTGAAATGGCCATTCCTGTCTGTGCAACATTTTCTTATATTAATATATATATCTTGGTTACCACTGATCGTGCTTATAACCGTCTGTCTGTCGAGACAAAGAATACTTTCACTCTTCGTTCAGTTTTAGAGTGGTTACCAATACTTTATTAATTTTCAATAAATGCACAATTATTAATTTCTGAAGGATGTTTTATAATCAATAGAAAAACATTCCAAAAAAAGGAATAATTTTAGCTATAAGTATGTCCTTGCCCAAATTATTTAGGATATTTATCATTCGTAAAAATAAAATGATCATTTTGGAATAGCGAACGCTGGCAACAATATCTTGTTATTTACAAACAAATATTGTGTGATCTAGGCCCTTGTCGTAACGTAGCTTCCTTCATTATGGCAGACCTAATTTTCATTATTTAATACCTTTATAATTTTATATAATTCATAAAGTGTTAAAATCTCATATATCAGTTCCTATAGAGAAAATAGTCATTAAATTCATTCCTTAATTTTTTTCACATTATCAGTTACCAAACATACAGTTATTTACATGAATGCTTGCCTTTCATATTTTATCAGTATCAAAAACCCCCCACCAGCCTGTTCCAAACTGAAAAATTTTCTTATATATATATATATGTGTATATGTATATATATATATACACTATATAATAACTATATATAATATATAATTTATAGTATAATATATATATCTAATATACTATAATAATATAGTATATATAATATATAATTAATATATATTATATATATATATATATATTATAAACTATATATATATATATATATATAGTATATAATATATTTTTATTCTCAAAACTGGTGAATGAGAATTAGCTTAAAACAGGGTCTTACATGTATCCAGTGAACTATAATTCAGGTATACTGCAAATTTCATTATTTTTGAAAACCCAGCTTTGGCAAAATTTTGGTTAGATCTGGTATAAATTTTTTGAACTACCATTTTCAAACTGAAATAATCTGATAGCAGGTACCACTAATATAATGGAAATCCGTTTATATTATAATATCTTGTTCTCTGAATACATTAACCCTACGAACTATTATTTTGCCTCTTCCTACCTAAGTGAATGAGTTAAATAAATATTCTAGTTTTTCTTAACTTCCCTAATAAGAAATTTTAATGTTAGAAAAGTTCATTTTAAAATTCCTTTAGAAGTACTAATCCTTGTTTTGTCAACCCACGATAGATGCCCATAGGATAAAATCTTTTTTTTTTTTTTTTCCCTATCTGAAACCCATCAAACGAGGAATCACTTTTATTTTTTTTTAATCTAGAAACATTTTTAAGATAGATACTTTTTAAGGTAGAGATTTTTTAAGACTGAAACTTTTTGTGCTAGAGAATTTCTTAAGCTAGAGACTTTTTAACATAGATTCTTTTTTAAGCTAGAAACTTTATTAGAAAAATAAAAGTCTTTAGCACAAAAAGTTTCTAGCTGACAAAAGTACTTTAATAAAATAAGTTCATGAAGTTCATATAGTACATTCATATAGTACATTCATATAGTACATTCATTAATAGAAACTATGTCACTTTCTCCCTTTAACATTGAATATTTATAGTAATATTTATTTAATTTAAAGACCATTATGAAAACCACAGTCCAATATTGTTTACTATTGCTATAATTAGGTAATAAAATTTACTACAAGTCCTACTTTCAGTATGTACTTACAATTTTTATATTTTTCCCCAAAATGAAAATAGTTGCCTATTATTCAATTAAATTGAAAATATTAAATAATGTTTTTTTATAAACCGAAAAGACTTTTTTTTGAGTGTGAAAACATGCATTTTTAAAATATAGGACATACAAAACTGTCGTAAATCCATGGTTAAAATAACAGTATCATAAATATATATTATATACTTGATATACATTTATAATATATATATATATATAATATATATATATATATATATATATATATATATATTATAGAGGTATATATATGATATATATATTATATATATATTTATATATTATATTATAATATATATATATTATATATATTATATATATATATAGTATAGTATGATATAATAACAATATTTTTAATTGGTGTCCTATCACATTTTATTAAGATGCCAATTGTGTTGTTTATAAATTGATACAAAAAAAAAAAAAACGGAAAACTTCTTACTTATATATATATATATAATCATATATATAATATATATATATATATATATATATATATATATATATATATATATATATATATATATATACTACTATATATATATATATATATAACTATATTTAACTTAACGTTTAAGTTTAATGATAATTTTAAGGTATTAAAGTTTAATCATCTCACAGCCCTCACATGAATCTGAGAGAATCTCATTAAGGGTCGTCGGATGAGATAGACTCTCACCTGATGTACGAGAAGTTCACCGACTCTCTACTGGAGTGAAGTCTTTATTTAAAATATACATCATTAATTAGAATTTACAACCACATACAAAGGTAAATGGTATGTGATTTCGTTTTATTCATAATATGCCCAGTATATTCAATTTTCACAAATTGCTCAATTATCATATCTAGAAGAATTCTTCTTATCATATATGAAATTACGCCCTGTAAACTATTTCCCTTTTCTCATAATTATGGCAAAGCTAATAATCTTAAAGAAAAGAAAGTATTTACCTTAAATAAATAATTTAGCATATTAGCTTCATTTATATAAATTCCCTACAAATACTTCTTAATGGATAAGTTGTTGGTCCCCTAAGAATATTTTGGAATTTATTACCATATTAAAATTACATTACCTAAAATCTTTAATCCCCACAAGTAACTGTCATCAGCATTGCCTTTTAAAGAAATATTATAGCTACCACATAGTATAAACAATTATTGCTCCAACATGTGACTAAAACAGAAAGTTTCAATAAAATTTTTCACAATCAGCTGTCAACCTGCTTGAACAGTATACCAGTATACCTGTATACCAGGGTACTTGAACTAATATTTGCCACCTATTGCAACACTTAGCACCGCAGTGCCACGCCTCGCACCACTGTGCTCACTAGTGGTAAAGGTCAAAAATTGCTTTGCACCGCAGTGCACACCAGGCCACCGCTTGGCACCCCAGTGAACACTGGTGTAAAAGCTCAAAACTTGCAATTTTCATCAGTAAACTCCATGCCACCCCAGGGCACCATGGTGTAAAAGCTCAAAATTTGCATTTTTCATCAAAATACTACTCTTATGGACTTCGCACTAGAACTTACTGTTACAGACACTATTTTTGTCCTTTAAATGTGTCTCACTCCTTAATATATTATATTTAATATATTAAACAAACCAGGACATTCAAAATTTTCATATATTATCACAAAGTGATAATATATTACAATTTTGATAGTTACTGCCTTAATATATCTTTTTGTTAGATAACATTTGAATAACTCTTGAATATCATGGCCAGAATGGACAGATCAGTAGCAGTCAAACATTCGCAACTCATTCAGAAGAAAATTCGAACCACCATACTTTACATGGTACCATCTTCATGGAATCCGAACCTCCATACTGACATTTTCTCTCAATTTAGGATACTGATGTCTCTTCAGCAATTGCTGATTACAATAAGTTGAGTTAAAATTTTTAATTTAATTTATTTATTTAATCATTCATTTATCTATGATTTACTAACTTTCTCACAGATACAGGTGGAATTGATGCCTATCAACTGATGGTTAAAACTCACCTCTAATATTTTTTTTTTCCCATAATGTTTTTTTTTCAGATTATTTATTCTTGGATGCTGTTACTGATATCTATACAGATGCTCTTATATATATTTTTTTTGTACATTCCATATTGTTCAATACTTCCTGTAACAATTCTGATGATACCAACGACGTACATATGTTATAATATTCAGAGTCCACCAGTACTCATTTTATTTTGAAGAATTTGTCCTTCATTTAAGAATTCATTCACCTTAGTGATCATTTTTACAGCACATTTCCATAATTTTTCCCAAATTGCTCTCAGTTCTTAAAACTTATGCAATTTCCTTCAAATTATTTGTTTTTGTTCCCAAAACTTTTTAAAAGTTTCGATAACTTTCCATTTTCATTCACCATGGTACTTTTCATAAAGTTTTTCGGTATGAAAATTGAACATTTTTTTTTCCATTCAGTATACCACACTGATACAACTTTTATAAGTTTTCATTTATCCATGCCTGCATACATTGATAATACTACTTATCAAATTTTTCTCAGTCTTCACTGTAATACATGTTTACTGTATACACTTTATACATGTTGTGTGAACATACATTCAAATACTTGTACATCATACCTATATGTTGTTTATATTGCTTTTTTTTAATGTTTATTCTTGTAAGTCACGATAGTTTTTTTTTTTTCATCTCACAGATGGCCTCATATTCTATTTTGTGCGTGTGATATAATTGTTGTCTTAGCTTCTCTCTTAAGGGAGGGGACTCATAAAACTTTTAAAATTTTACACAAATTTGTGCTAATTTTAATCAATTGAAACACTTTTCAGAACATAAACACTGAAACAGTTTTCAAAACATAACAATATAAACAATATTTATGCTGTATTCAACATTGTCTTCCAAATATATTACACAGTGCCTTAACTTTGTGTTTTCTGTCTGTAATATATATTATACAATGCCTTACCCTTGTGTTTGTCTATAAAGTATCTCAATGTAACAATTACATGTATACTACTCACACTGACAGTCTTACTAAGAACACACAATTCTTACCTTTCTGTCATACATTTATTAACTCACAGAGCTTACATAATTGTCCAAATACATTTATTAACTCACAGAACTTACAATTTTTGTCTAAATTCTGTCATAGCTGTCAAATATAATGAACTATCCATCCTGTTCATCATATATTCTAACAGAGTGAAATTGTCATCAGCTTCATTCTTTTATTATATTGAACTACAACCTGTTCAATTATTAAATAATTCATAATGATCTACTCCATGTTCATACATTTATTCTCAATGTACTTTCTGCACATTTCTATGAACTGATCATTCTGACCATTCTTTAAAATTTTAATGAACTTAATTTTGTTCATTTTTATACTTTGTTTATTCTGAATACATCTCTCTTGCTACAAGCCTTTTATTCAGAATATACATCCCTTACTTCTGTTTTATTCTGAACACATATCTCTTGCCTACAAGTGTTCCCACTTTCAGAATGAAACCATTTTACACAACATTCACCCACCACCATGTGTGTTATGTTTTTATTTTTTTTCTTTCCAAAACATTCATCAATCAATTGATGTGTCTTGTTTAAAATATTCATTACAGAACATACACTACTTTGTTTTGTTTTGCATAAAATTTCCTCTTCATTGACATATTGATATATTTCAAGTTTGAATGATTATCAACACTACTTATGGAGATAGATCTGTTTTTATGTCATTAACTAGTAGAAAGGAAATTTATCCCTTCTATATAGACTATTCTATATAGGAACTACATATCTACACAGAACTAACACATTCTGTACTGCTAATTGTTGTACTGACTGTTTCTCAGTCTTACCCATTGTTTATCTTCTAGTATACAAAACAGAAAATGTTACACTGCCCTAATGATCTTATTCTTCTATTAGTTTATTTAACTACTGATAATAATTTTTCAAGAGCCAACTTGACATTTTCTTTGTTTTAAAATATTAATAAATAGAGCTCTATTGTAATGTGAATTTCAATAGTTACTTTATTAATATTTATTTGTATACTACTTTCCAAAAACATAGACCATATGTCTATGAACATGCCTTTGCCACAAAGACATAATACAATCCATTTACCTAATATAGGTTTTGTTTCATCTTCATAATGATTTACTTACTTCAATTTAGAAATATGTAACAGCTTTAATATTTCTTCTTCATGGGTAAAATCAATTATTATGAAAGTATCTGAAAATTATCCATTATTAAATTGTCATTTGTTTACATTTGTCTCACACAAGTTACATAATGTTTTAAACAAACTTTTAATTGTTCTTTTTTTTCTTATTCCTATGCATTCCAAACTCCACAGTTTGTTTCATAACTCATTGTTTTAATTCTAGTGTACCCAAACTACTTGTTACACTATATTGTTTAAAATTTTGTTCTGAAAACCACACAAATTTTATTCATTGACTGTCATAAAACCAATTATTTGTTTTCATCTCACACATGTACTCAGAATTCAGAATTTAGTTTTGTTACATTACTTGTGTTGAAATTTGTCAGTACCAAATACCAAATTTTGTCAAAATGTCAACTTTGTTCGAAATTTATGAAGCAACATAACTTTTTCATATTTGACATTTTAATTTTTTTTTTCTCCATATATCATGGATAATTTTGACACCGTTATCTATCTTGAGTCCATCTAAGATAGTATATTATTTAATGACTTCAGTAATCAACTTTCATATAGTTTTTTTTTCCCCAAATGTCATAAACAGGTGTCATAAACAAATCTACATTTGTTTTCTTCTGTACTAAAACTCCATAGTTTTGTTTTGAACTCACAAGCAGCCAAGGCAATTTCACAATTGTTATTCCTTGTGTATTCTAAGCATGGCTTTGTTATAATACTTTGTCTAAAATTTTGTTGCAACATTCACACAAAATTTATTCATATCAGTCCTAAACAAATCTCTAATTGTTTTCACTTTGAGTATTCAAAACATACTATTTTACATACTACTGTTGAAAATTTGTCATTTAGTCACACAATTTTCACTTAGAAATATTTGTTATTGACAACAATCAAATTTATTGCCAAAAATGTCTATAACATATCTTTGAAACTGAACACTGCCAATCTATCTCAATTCAGTCATCTGAGATAGTAATTTATGACTTCTGTATTTTTCCTTTCCCCAAAAGGTAGTTTTAAAATCAAGTCTTAAATATTTATGTGCATTTCTTACTTATTAACTTATTCACCAGTCAATCAGGTACTAACCCTTAACTGAACCACCTAAATGCATATATAATAACATACTTGTATATTATTTGCAGTAAGGCATTATCTTCTACCTTGTTAATGACTATGTTTCATACACATAGTGAATTAAAACCTTTTTCAAGTACATGAACCACAATAGGTTGTTCAATACATTCTTCAATAATTGTTTGAGTAATTATTTCACATAATTTGAGCTTAATACACCTTCGTTTCAGTTATTATGTTTGTATACAACAGTGAACTATGTATCCACCATCAGCTTTCACATTCACTAGTGTCCCTTTTTACTTTAAACAATTATAATTTTTTTGGTTATACAAAAGAGCAGTACATTAGAAAAACAATTACATCAAATTTAAAATATTTTGGTAAATGTCTTGATCTTACATATATTCTTAGAGTATATACTAGATCATTTTTTTTATTCAAAATATTATTTGTGATTTGTACCACTGCATATTTTTATGTCAAATATTCTTTACACAATCGTACCTATTCAGTATATCGATACTTCCTTTTAGATCATCATTTCTTGGAATCGTACAATTCAATTTTCTTGTCCAGTGACTAATTCCCTAATTACATTTTGGTTAATTATATTTCTGACTATTAAAATTGTCCTTCTTTGTGTTCTTTACAACTCTTAGTTTAATGTTTACAAAACTACTATTGCTACAGTCACCATAACCACTATTGCTAATTTTTTTTCCTGCCTTTGACATTAGCCCACAAAACATGGTTTTTTGTCTTGTTCCCAGTCATGAATTTGTACATCTATGTAATGTAAAGTATGTAATAGAAAAACTTTCCTCAATATTTTCTTTATTACTGTAACTATCGTATACTACAAATTGGGTCTTACAAATAACTAAATTCAACAAACGATTAAAGTAGTTATTTCTCTATTTTTTTTCTCCACAGCTGAGAAAACTCAAATTACTGATCACGCGTTTTTACACTAGAATTCTAATTAAAAGGTATTGACATTCAGTATCTTTTTTTTCCTCCATGTTAAATGTAAACGACTTTAACAGACTCTGGCATTTTCTTTAACTGTCAATGTTTCAATAATGTCCTTCTCTGCATTAATCTGATAATGTCTTAATGTCGTTTTCTAAAACCAATTATTGTACTAAGCCATGGATCTTCTTTAGAATGGTTGAAAATGGTTTTACACTTTGAACTGCATAGTTCATTTCAGTCCTCTCCCAAGGCTGAATTTTAATTTTTCATTTGTTTCTCTGTCTAAATGACTCACAAAAATTTTTAAATGAATCCATTGTGCAAGTGTCCCTGTCAAACAGAACTTTCAATGTTTCATTTCCTTATTTTTTTTTTTTCCAATTTTTTAAGTATTGAGAATACTTACACAATTTATGTATTCTAGCCAGGCCACTATACACTGAAAAGTTTTCATATTCATCTGTTCACGATTGTTTCAAGAATAACTGTGTACCAACAATTGTATTCTAACATTCAAGAATTTGAAAGAAATTTTCCTGTTGTACGACACTTTTCAAGAACCACATCACTCTTTTGATAGATTCTATTAACTTTTTGGTTTCAATTTTGCAAATTGTCTCTCATTTGATCCACTAATCATATTCATACTTTCATCTTCCTAGTTGATTACATTTTTTAACATTTTTTTAAACAATGTTCTTTGAAAATCATTTATCTTCTGCGTACTTGATTTTCATACACCCAACTGAAAATGAAATGGTTCTTCATATTAACAATTCATTTCTTCCTGTCCTTATAAGGAGAACTTTTGAAACCATTATTCATTTTTTTTTCTCATGTTTAATATCATCTTTTCTCCTTGCAGATTTAAAAGATGACTACATATCTGATTCCTATGATATATTATGAGAAGAATTTGTTTTTTTTTTATAAATCATAGTAATCCATTGCAAAAATTTTGTATTTACTTAATCATTTCTCTAACAGCTACTACAGTTCCAGTCGAGCCATCTCACTATTATAATTTATAAAGTTATATAGCATAATAATTTTGTAATTATATTCATTTAAATGTACTAAATGATTGTTCTAACATAACCAAGTTGGGTGTGTTTAAATAATTTTATGCATTTGTGAATGAATTTATTTGAATGAATGTTCAAATGATTGCAAGATTATGTGAGAGAAAGCTGTAAAGTAAACTTTTAAGAACTTGAAGATTCTTAATCCACTCCTGGTTTTCACAAATCAAATCCACCAAGGCTACTTGGAATTTTCACAAATCTGTCCAAGATTTACATTGCAAAATTTCCACCTGAGATCTTCATTTATAGTTTCACGAGAGATTCAGTATTGTTGTGTGTGCTTGCATACCGGATACTTGTATAATTTGTGTAACTCAAAAGAATGAATGATTTGGGTAACTGTCCCAGTCAACCAACAAAAGTTAATAAATAAGAATAATAATTCAGAAGCCGCATGGGCCTATCTAGACTGTCCCAGTCAACCCATAACAATTAATAATAAGAATAAATTATTCTTATTATTAATTATTGATGGTTGACTGGGACAGTCTAGATAGACCATGGGCTTCTGAAATTATTATTCTTATTTATTAAATTATTCATGATTGGACTGGGACTATGCTATGAGGGGTCCCATGCGACTTTTAATTATTATTTGTCGTATTATTAATTATTGCTTGTTGACTGGGACAGTCTAGGTAGGCCCATTCTTAATTTTTATGGTTACAAACACGATATTTAAAACCATAATATATATTAAGATTGTTGCTATAAAAAGAGTATTAATTCTTATTTCTTTACTGAATCACGTGATCAACAACAAAAATATTTGGCCTTCTAAAAAATTAAATTTTTTATTGGTGCGACTGGGACAGTCTAAAATGACCATGTGGCTTCTTAACTACTATCTTACTTTATAATGAAGTTGACTGGACATCTATGAGTGATCAATGTGGAATACGAAACTAAAAAATTAATATATAAGTACAATTGTGCAACTACATAAGTCTTCACTTGAGTTGTTTGGTTATCAAAGACTTTTTTGGTCTGAGGAAGTTTCGAGTTTCGTTTTTTAAAGAATAAGCTTTTTCAGGCTCTTTGTTGGTGATTGAGGGGTTGTAATGTGATATTAAGTGTTAATATTGAGGGTTTAAAGTTATTGATGAGTGAGAAGTGTAAGAGAGAGAGTGGTTGGTTAGTGACGGTTATTAAGGTTGAAGAAAGGAAAATTACCATTACCCTTACTAAACTTTATCATTTTTTGATTAAAAAATTGTGATCTTCTACAAGCACTGACTTAATAGGTATCGCTTATGGGAGAGTTGTAATGTGAACTAAGTGTTTTTTGAGTGTTTAGTGTATATTCTTGTATAATTATACTTTCACCCAAATTTGGCACTTTTGCAGAATCCCCACATATTTTACTATATGTATTATTAAGATTTAATATTATTAAGTAAGATGTATTTTAATTATTTAATTCAAATGCTATAGATAGACACGTAGAAAATAAATATAAAAATAGGAAAGAAAAGTGAATAGGTATATATATAAGAAATAAAAAAGTAAGTCATTTTTTTAATGATCCTAAATACAACATTAATACGTATATAAGAATATAAGTATATGAGTATATAAGGATATATATGTGGATAGTAATATCATAGTGTAAATTCTTATATATTCTGGCTCAATTTAATTAGTGATTGGGTTAGTGAATGTATTTAATTATTATTATCGATCGACACATGAGGGTACAAGCTCCTTAACGAATACGGACCCAAAGACGAAGACATTCTTCAACAGTATATTATCATTCTTTATTACTTATACTAAATTTACTATATAGGGTGGTTTGACCTGGACTATGATATCTGAGAAGGGTCTCAGTGCTTTGCGGGGCGAAATTCTTATATTATTAATTATAATATTGGTTGATCTTGGGACCAGTCTATAGATAAAGGACTCAAACCTCTTAAAGTATTGAAAATTCTTATTATTATGAGCTGAACTGGTACATTGTCTATGAGGTCAGTGAGAGCGGGCGTCTTATATTATTATTTAATTAATTATTAATTATAATGGTTGACTGGATCTATCTAATAGACATGACGCTTGTTAAGTCTTATAGCTATGATATTATTTAGTTATGAGGTGGACTGGACACTCTCTAGAGGCCATAAATCTCGCTCTCTATAATTAATAACTTTTATTAGGTGACTGGGCAGTCTAAATACGGATCTATGCTGGCTTCCCTTAATATATATCCTTCCTATTAATTAATTCCACTGGAACATAATAAGGTTTAAGCGGCGTTCTTATTATTATTCCTGAATAATTAATTGTATCATGAAGTGCTACATATGCTTTTATTTGTCTAAACAAAAATTAATAAAATGAAATTAAATGATATTTTATTCAGATATATTAGGCTCTTGCCTATGATTGTACCTTTCCATAACATCAGTGTTACATAAAATTATCATTCCTGAGAGTAATTATAGCATGAAGTACTACATATGCTTTTATGTCTTAATTGCTTATTAGTGAATGTGACTTTATGCTACATTATATATTTTAGTAACTTATAGTTGCCGTGAGAGTGCAACATCCTAGCTGTGATTGACTCTTAGAATATTGATCTCTTAAAGTACAGACTCATAAATATATCATAGAACTTCATATACTTAAAGAGAGCAGAGATGACGGAGCCGGAACAGATAACGAGTCCTTTTAGACTGTCCAGTCAACCAATAAAAAATTATAATATAAGAAGCCCGCATTGGCCCCTCCTAGAATTGTCCGCGATTCTCAACTCATATATATAGTATATCCAAACAATAAATTAAGAATTAATATTAACAAACAAATTAATTTTCTTTAGACTGTACCCCATGTCTTACTAAATAAAGTTAATAATTATAAATAAAATTAAAAACCGCATAGGGAGGGGGGGGGGGGGGGGGGGGGGGGGGGGGGGGGGGAGGGGGGGGGGGGGGGGGGGGGGGGGGGGGGGGGGGGGGGGGGGGGGGGGGGGGGGGGGGGGGGGGGGGGGGGGGGGGGGGGGGGGATGGGGGGGGGGGGGCAAGGGAGGGATGGGGGGGGGGTGTCCGGTAGAATGTTTATGGCCGGCGTATAATAAAATAAGAATAATACTTAAGAGCCGCATGGTCCTTTTTAAAATTTCACCAATAAAAATAAATAATTAAAAGCACTTTCTCTCCAAGATATGTCCCAGTCAACCATAATAAATAATAAATAAGAATAATACTTAAGAAGCCGCAGGGTCTATCTAGACAACTTCACGCCTATCTTATCCTCAAAGCCAATTCTCTTCCTCGTTGGCTCTTACGATTGCGGTCTCCCTCCTCAGTCATATTATCTATGTCTCTTGTTTTTCTAATATGGCATGGCTAAATGGTAGACAATATTCTAAATAACTGGCCTATACATATTTATTATACGATCATTATACAAGAAACGAATATATATATATTAGCTGCATCTGGTATTAATTTTCAATTTTAAACCCTAGGCCCTAGCTCTGGTTCATTCTTACATATGCACAATGATACAGCAACTACTAAAGAATTTTACATGACCTACTGGGTACAATGCAAAGTTTGGTTAAAATTTAAAATATATCTAAAAATGCAAATTTTTAATCGAATTTATTAAACTTATATTTGTGTTCACCTTAAATATACAACATAAAAAACAAAAAAAATCCTCATTCAAAATACATAATAGTAATAATCAAAAATCAAAAAAGATCAGCTAAGTTCAATTATATCATTAAGTTCAAAAAATAATTCTTCTTCATTTTGGTTCCAAATGAAAATCATAGTAAGAAATAGGTGAGTTATTCGAAATTTATAATTTGTGGTGCTTCGTTCCGTGCCATCCCTGGAAATAAATAATTTGAAATAAAAGTTAAATTATCATTATATATATATACATTAAGTAAAGGCTATGTTTTTAATCAAGGTTGGGGATTTTTTTGATTTTTTTTTTAGAAAAAAAAATATATTTTGATTTTTTTGATTTTATGTGATTTTTTTTGATTTTTCAGCTTCGTGACGTCACGCGAAAGTATCATATATATATAGTATAATATAATATATAATATAATATATATATATATATCAGAGTATATATATATATATATATATGACAATTATATATATATATATATGTTATTGTAAGTTCCTGGATCATTCTGATATTACATCAAAATTTTTATTACAAGTTCATCTAATATATATATATATAATAATATATATATATATTATATATTAAGTACATATTATTAATATAAGTATTTTTATATTCTCACACATTTATAGAAATCAGTATTATTGATGCAAAATGTGTAATAACTATACATATATATATATATATATATATATATATATATATACATTATATACAAAATAATAAATATTAATAAAA
The DNA here is from genome assembly GCA_015478945.1 of Trachelipus rathkii. Classification (NCBI taxonomy): domain Eukaryota; kingdom Metazoa; phylum Arthropoda; class Malacostraca; order Isopoda; family Trachelipodidae; genus Trachelipus; species Trachelipus rathkii. The sequence goes on from JABUQX010054968.1 coordinate 44,471, forward strand.
AAAAATTAATTATTATATATATTATATAATTAAAAATTAGTATATTTATAAGAACTTAAACATAATTGTTGAAATACATAATTAATGATGAATGAATTGTGTAATAATTAAAAAAGCCGCTTGGCCTACCTAAACTGTCCCCCATGTCAATCCAATCAATAATTAATTTAAGAAGTAATAATTAAAAAGCCGCATTGGCCCCTCTAGAATGTCCAGTCAATCCATTATAATTAATAATATAAGAAATAAGTTCATAAGCCCCATTGGGCCTATCAGATTGCCCAGTCAACCCATAATATATTAATTTATTATGTGTTTACTTTATTTAGTTATGGGTTGACTGGGACATTCTAGAGGGGCCAATGCAGCTCTATAACTTATTAATTTCTTATTTGGTTTGACTGGGAAAAGTCTAAAAAGGACATGCGGCTTCTTAAGTATTATTGTTAATTTATTTGAGTTGACTGGATATTTAAAAAAAACCTAGCCAAAATTATTTGCTAACTGAATATTTGAAAAAGTTCAAAAAAAAATAAGTTTTAAAAAAAATTTTGCAACATTTTACTCAAAAATTAGACCAGAAAGTTCAAGTTATGGTTAAAAAAAAAGGTTTTAAAAAACTTAATTTTTATACATTAAATAATAATAATAATAAATAATAAAAAATAAATTTTAAAAAATTAAAAAATTTAATTAATATATAATAATAATAATAATAATAATAAGTAAAATTAATAATTAGCAGAGATTGATCTGGCTGAAGTGGGATGGAGGAAGAACGCAGCAGTATTAGTGGGTAGTTTTAATCTCCTACAATGAAAAAATTTTATACTGAATATAATAAATATCTAACCAAAGAATTGTAGGAAAAAAATTCTTTAATGGTTATTAATTTATAATGGAATGAGATAGGCTCGGTTATACAGAATGTGCTTGCAAGATACTTGGGAGTGACTGACAACTACACAGATCACCAAATAAAATGTAACTTATAATTCTGCCTCCTCTCTTAAACTTATCTCAAATATCCAAATATAAGGCCTATGGAGTAACAAATTCAGTGGGAAAAAAAATTATCAAATAATATTCTCTAAATGGTAAAAATGACTGAATTATAAAAATGAGATATATTTATATTATGATATTTATTTGATAAAACAAAGGTTGCAGCAATCCAATTTTAGTAAAAAAAATTTGTTAATCTTTCATCAGGTTATTGGATTTATGGTAATTCAGTAGAAATATATATAGTCAATTTTCTGCCCTAGACAAAAAATTGGTTATGGAAACTGAATTACAAATATAAAATGGAAATTGGATGAAAGATTGGTTAAATTCTGATTGATTGCAAATTTAGTTACACTGGATAATTATGCAAGCATAGGAAAAAATGAGCATAAATCTAGCCTATCTATGAAGTAAGTCTATGGCTTAGCTTAAGATTTTTGGTTCTATATTATAAAAACTTTAAAATTAAATAAATTTTTTGCAGAGTTTATTTTTTTTTTATATACACTTCAGGCAAATAAGAAGGAGATTTATAACTAAGAAAAACAACCAGATCTCACCTTGTTATTTCATGTAGTTTCCTTCTATAGACGTCACATTTATTCCTAAATGCGTAGGATTGAGTGGGCTTGTAAAATTGGAACCCGCTGTAGTTTTTGTTTACCTGCTATTCATGAAGCGGTTTGGTTCTATATTAATCTATTAATTTTTTCATCTGCTAAAGCTTTTTTGGGTTTCAGCCTTAGGGCCCTTCGCCTCTGTTGTTGTAGGTCCAGCGCTAAGCCTCTATATATAAAAAAAGAGAACATGATTTCGCCTCGTGAAAAAAATTAGTTCAAACTAAAAAAAGCCACTAAGAAACTTGGAAATTTATTTTCTTGTTTGATATAAATATTAATATCTTATATTATATCTTGTAGATCTACTATATAGCCAAGAATGAGATATGGAAATTTTACCTAGGTATAAACTCCCTCTGACTTAAATTTTAAATTTAAAATTTGTGATTAAGTAATACATTTATAAATTAATTAATAAAGATTTAGTGTATAAGAGGTTTAATAAATGCATTACCAAAATCTAGATTTATGCTCATTTTTTAATGTTGCTTATCCAGTCATATTTTATGAAATTTAAAGAATATTAGTTTTACTTCCTTGGCATCAACAATCTGAAAAAGTATTTAAAATTAAACTATAAAAATATTTTAATAGGAAAACTTTGTTTTGTACACTCCCACAAGAACGTTCAATTTCTTAAATTGAACAAAAAAGATTTGAGTTTGGCAAAAAAAAAATTTTTTTTTTTTTTTAAATTATTGTTAAAGAAAAAAAAATACAAAAATCTATTTAAATTATTCTAATCAAAAAGTAACTAAATATTAGAGTTATAAAGCATCTAATGCACTTCAATTTCTATTATCATTAGAATTTTAAAATTATAATAAGTTTTAAGAGCAGCCTTCTTTTCAGTCTTTCTCAATACACCATTATGGTTTTGTTTCTCAGGAATGGAGGCAATTATTAAATATCTTTCAACAAAGCAACAAACTTTCAGACCTTACATTTTTCTCTATCAAATGGGACTGAAGAGAGTATTCATTGAACTACATATGCTTAGCTTTAATTTATTATCAAAGGAAAATTTAGAGAATTGTGAACACCCTTTCAGATATTCATGATGATGGTTTTTTCCCCTTTGGCTAATATTTAAGACACAAGTATTTTTATTATTATTTGGTATAATGTTTGAATTTGGAGATGGGGCAAAAATTGTGGCTATTACATATAATTTAGTATCAGATTTATCAGGCTTAAGGAAATCTGATTCTGGGAAATAGCGAAAAAGTTTAATGGTTTTGGGCAGGAAGCATGGTGAAATGCAATACCAAACGTAGCAACAAATAAAGGAGTTATATACTTTTCAGAAGCATTATGTAATCTTTTTCTTCAAAAACAGAACACTTTTGCAACTTTTTTCTTTCACATAGGAAAGAATCTAACAAAGATATTGCTACTGTATTGTCTTGATTAATGGGAATTGATTGTACTTGAATAGGTTCTATACAGTAATTACCACAAAGTACATTATGCAAATTAAAAATGAATTCTGTAGTTAATGTAATACTCAAGGATTCAAAGGTAGGGATATATTTACATTTGGATTTGGTATTTACTGAACTTTTCTGCACAATAACAAATTTAACTCCATTATTCATATTGGAAATAAGGTCAATTACCCCAAGTATAACTTTACATGTGTCCCACTGAAGTACTGAAAATTTAACAGTGAGGGAAGGGGATTCAAAATATGGATTTAAAATCAATTCACACACTTTGGGGAGGTTAAGCATAAATGGTTGCAGTCTCAAGCAATAAGGCTGAAGAATGAGAGGAAATGTATAGCAAGAATATGGTAGGCCTACTTCCTCAACTGTTTTTTCTTCAAATTTTTGAAGAAGAGGGAGCAGGGGCCTCCTTTATTTCTGAGGAATGTTCTTTAAACTCACTCATATTCAATGATGTGTCTTTGTTGCACTGGTCATATAACACCTCCTTAGCACTATCTAAATTCTCATTTACTTCATCATCTACAATTTCATTACTCAAATTACACTCAATCCCATCTTTCAACTCATTTACTAGCTCAACATGAGATTTTGACCCTGAATGAGGAATCATGTTATCTGTATTAGAGTATATATGGGGTGTATTGAAAGATTGTTCCATTGTAGCACAAAAAATGATTGCAAGGATCTCTTTACATTTACTTTGATAGTCAAGACACAAATTATATTCCTGTGCAAACTTATCAGCATCAAATTGTTTGGAAAATTGGATATCTTGTATTTCATTATCCAGATATTTTAAAGATTTCTCCTTATCTTCAACCATATATTTTATTTTATTCATTTCCACTAAGGATGTGGGAATATTGGTTTGGATTTTACTTAACTCTAAGGTAATGTCTCTTCGGATGAATTTACGTTTTAACATTAAAAGGTTTAAACTAGCCATATTGAAAAGAAAAAACTTATAAAAATGATATGATAAGCTTATATGTATAAGTTCTGAATCAAAATAGGCCAAATATTAAAGGAAATTTTTTTTTATTTATTTATTTATTTATATATTAATTATTATTATTATTTTTTTAATAGCAAATTAAAATATGCAACAAGCTTTCGGCAAAAGAAACTATGCAAAAATGGTTTTAATAAAAAAAAGTAAATTGTAGGCCAAAAAAAAAAGTAGGACCAAGAAAAATGATAAAACTCGTTTTGACTATATAAATTAGGCCAAAAATCTTTCGGAGAAAATATATATATTTTTTTTTAAGCGAAATATTTTGACTAAAAAAAATAAATCGTAGACAAAACTTTCGACTAACGTTATCAGAAAATATTTTGACAAAAGGAAAAAAAATTTTAGAAAAATATTTCAACAAAAAATAAAATCGATGACGAAAAAAACTTTCCGAAAAAAAAATTTGCGAAACTTTTTTTTTTTTTTTTTTAATAAAATTTTGAACAACACTTTCGACTTAAGTTAAGCGAAAAATATTTTTAAAAAATTTTATGCGAACAAATTTTTGATGAGAAATAAAAATAGTACTAAAAATAATTTTTTTTATAAAAAAACGAAATTTTTACTTTAAAAAAAATAAATCTAGATCAATAACTTTCAACTAAGGTTATGGAAGCAACAAATTGTGCTTGCACATATAAATATGCAAAAAGTTTGAAAAAGAATATTTGAAAATTGTTTCGACCAAAAATTGGTAAATCGTAGAAAATTGGTTTCGACAAATATGTCGAAATATGCTGGAAAAATCGAAACTTTAAGAAATAAATGTATTTTAAGTTTACATTAAACAGTAAACTTTAACAAAAATTCATCATAATAGAATTTTGGGTTTTCCTAAAATTATAATTTGAAGAATTCGCAAATATTTTTTTTCTTTAAGAAAAAAAATTTTTTGGTTATTTTACGCAGATTCCAATTTCATCAAGCCCAGGGATATGAATTCGTGTATATTCAAGCCTTGCCTGTCCTGTCCACGGTCGCCATGAATAAAAAAAACCCTCTAGCCAAAGTTGAATTGGGAATGGAATATTTGAAATAAAAGTTTTCAAAAAATCATTTAAAAAAAAATTGCAACATTTTTAACTCAAAAATTAGACCAAAAAATTCAAAAGTGATGGTTTAAAAAAAAAACGGTTTTAAAACTTAATTTTTTATACATTTAAAAATAATAATAATAATAATAATAATATAATAATAATAATAATAAATAATTAATTTAATAATAACTAATACATAATATAATTAGGCAGAGATTGATCTGGTCTTGAAGTGGATGGATGAAAGAACGATGCAGTATTCAGTTGGGTAGTTTTAATCCCTCTGAAAAAATTTATACTGATATAATATACTACAAAGAGATTGTATGGTATAAAATCCCTTTAAATGGTTATAATTTATAAACTGGGAAATGAGATAGAGGCTCTGGTTAGAAGAAGAGTTGCTTGCAAGGATAACTGAGGTGGACTGACCTAACTACAACAATCACCAATAAGTAAAGTGTACTAATCGATTTCTGCCTCTCTCTTACACTTATCTCAAATATCAAAATATAGCCATGGATAATATAAATTTAATAATGAAACAAAATTTAATCAAATAATTGTTAAAGGTTTAAAATGACTGAATTATAAAAATGAGACTAGTTTATATGATTGATATTTATTTGATAAACAAAGGTTGCAGCAATCCAATTTTAGTTAAAAAAAAATTTGGTTAATCTTTCATCAGGTTATTGGATTATGGTAATTCAGTAAAATATAATATAGTCAATTTTCCTGCCCTAGACAAAAGACAATTTTTTGGGTTATGGAAACTGATAACAAATATAAATGAAAATTGGATGAAAGATTGTTAAATTCTGAGTTGATTGCAATTTAGGTTACACTGGATTATTATGCAAGGCATACGCAAAACAATGATGCATAAATGCTACGCCTATCCATGAAGTAAGTCTATGGCTTAGCTTAAGATTTTTGCTTCTATATTATAAAAAACTTTTAAAATTAAATAAATTTTTGCAGAGTTTTATTTTTTTCTATTACACTTCAGGCAAATAAGAAGGAGATTTTTAACTAAGAAAAACACCAGATCTCACCTTGTTATTCATGTAGTTTCCTTCTATAGACGTCACATTTATTCTAAATGCGTAGGATTGAGTGGGCTTGTCAAATTGGAACCCGCTGTAAGTTTTTGTTTGATTTTCTATTAAATGAATCATTCTTAAGGATATTAATCTATTTATTTTTTTTCATCTGCCGCTAAAAGTCGTTTTTGGAGTTTTCAGCCTTAGGCCCTTCAGCTTCTGTTGTGTACGGTCCAGCGCTAGCCGCTAATAAAGTATAAAAAAAAGTAGGAACAAGGCCTTCGCCTCGTGGAAAAAATTAGCTCAAAGTGAATAAAAAGCTGCTTCCATCTCATGAAATTATTTTTCTTGTTGGAGATTGGACAACCAATCTCTGAGATTAATATTGTAACTCTGAACCAGAATGATATGGAAATTTTACCTAGGTATAAACTCCTCTTCACAGATCAATATAAAATTTGAGATAAACTAATACATTATAAAATAATTTATTAAAGATTTACTTAAAGATTAATAAAATGCATTACCAAAGATCTAATCTTAAGTGCTCATTTTTATGTGCTTTATCCAGTATATTCTATGAAATTTAAAAGAAATTAGTTTTACTTCTGCATCATAAATCTTGTCTAGTATTCAAATACTCAAAACATATTTTACATGAAAAACTTTGTTCAATTCATAATGCTTTACAAATTCTAATTAAATAATAATTATTATTGTTGATTGGACAGTCTAGATAGGCCCATACTTCACTTAACGTCATTTATTTTTATTTATTATTTTATTATGGTTGACTGGTAACTATTCTAAGGCCAATGCGGCTTTCTTATATTAATTTTTTTTTTGTTGACTGGAAAGTCTAAAAGGACCATGCTGCTGCTTAAGTACTATTCTTATTTATTAAGTTGACTGGGACTTCTAGAGGTGTCCAATGCGGCTTCTTAATTCTTATTTTTTATTATTAATTATCTATTTGCAGGTTATTTTTTGACTGGGATAGTCTAGATAGGCCATACGTCTGCTTAATTTTTATTATCTTATTATTATTTAATTATGGGGTTGACTGGGACCATTCAATGAGTGGGTCAATGCGTCTATTATTATTTAATTTTATTGGTTGACTGGACAGTCTAAATAGGCCCATACGGCTTCTTAGTATTATCCTTATTTATTATTTATTACGCTGTTTTCTTTAATTTTTAGGGTTGACTGGGACAATTCTAGAGCTGCCAATGCAAGCCTCCTTAAATTATTAATTCTATTGGTTTACTGGGAAGTCTAAAAAGGACCATGCGGCTTCTTAGTATTTATGTATATTCATTTGAGTTGACTGGGAGCATTTTATGAGTGATGTAATGTAATGTGGCTTCTAATTATTATTTTTAATTAATATTATTATCATTGTTACTTGGACAGTCTAGATAGGTCCATGCTGCTTCTTAAGTAATTTATCTTTATTTATTAATTTATTAATGGGGTTGACTGGGACCTTCTAGAGGGGCCAATGCAAATTCTAATTTATTATTTTTTTTTTTGGGTTGATCTGGGAAAGTTAAAAAGGTTATGCGGCTCTTAAGTATTATTTTTATTTATTATGAGTTGACTGGACATTCTAGAGGTGTCAAATGCAGCTTCTAATTATTATTTTTAAATATTAATTTTATTGTTGACTGGGACAGTCTAGATAGGCCATACGTCTTCTTAAGTATTTATTTCTTATTTATTATTTTATTATGGTTTTCCATTGAATTTCTTTGGGTCAATGCGGCTTCCTAATTATTACATTTTATTGGTTGACTGGGACAGGTCTAAATATTACCATGCGGCTTCTTAAGTATTGTTCTTAAATATATTAGGGTTCACGGGACATTCTAGAGAGGTTCTGACCTTCTCAATTATATTCTTATTTGATTAATTAAGTATGGGTGACTGGGTATCCAATCTAGATAGGCCCATGGGGCTTATGAATTATTATCTCTATTTTTAAATTATTTCAGTCTATTAAAAGACTACAGGGGGGCCCAATGCGGGCTTTTTTAATTATTCATTCTTAATTATTAATTATGTTGATTGACTGGGGACAGTTTAGGTAGGCCCATGCGCCTTTTTTAATTATAATATTACTTATTCATTAATTGCAATTCAATTACTTATTAAAAATTATTTTTAATCTTAATATATATTATATATATATATTATTATATATATTATATATATATATATATAATAATATATATATAGTATAATATATATAATAGTATATATTTATAATATATATATAATATACTATAGTAGGTATATATATATATATATAGTTAATATTATATATATATATATATATCATATATAGTATATAATATTTTATATATATATATATATATATATATATATATTAATATATATTATATATATCTATAATATAATATTATATATATATATAATATATATATATATATATATTATATATAATATACTAATATATATATATAAATAATATATATTATATATATAATTATATATATATATATATATATATACTATATATATATATATATATATATATATAATTTACATATAATATTTATATATTATATATATTTCGCGTGACGTCACGTAATCTGGAAAAAATAAAAAAAATCATAAAATAAAAAATCACAAAAAATCAAATATATTTTTTTCTAAAAAAATCAAAAAATCCCCACGCCTGATTAAAACATAACTTTACTTAATGTATATATATAATGTAATTTACTTTTATTTTCATTATATCAATTTCCGGGATGGCACGAAAAAAAATCAATGTAAAATATCAACTGATTTTTTACTTGATTTTTCTTATAAAGATATCATGATTTTTTAATCATTGATTTATTTGATTTTTTTGATTTTTCTGATTTTTTTGATTTTTTAATTTTTATATTTTTTTTATTTTTTTTTGTATGATTAGGATTTAACTTCAATAGAAATATAAAAAATTAAAAATAAAAACTATGAATTTTTTGATATATGTTTAAATTTTCAACAAACTATTGGCATGTAACCCGTAAGTCTGTAACATTCTTTAGTGTTGCTGTTTCAATTGTTTCCATTGTAAGATTTTAGACCCAAGCTAGGGCCTAGGGTTAAAATTGAAAATTAATACCAAATGCATATTAATTATAATTATTGTTTATTGTATAATGTCGCATAATAAATATGTTTAGGCCAGTATTTGAATATTGTCTACCATTTTAGCTGCCTTTTAGAAAAGACATAGCTATGCTGGAGAGGGCGCAACGTAAAGCAACGGAGGAAGTAGATTTTTGGCTTTGAGGATAAGAATAGGCGTGATGTTGTCTAGATAGGCCAGCGGCTCTTAAGTAAATTATTCCTTATTATTATTTATTTATGGGTTGACTGGGACATTCTGGAGGGCCAATGCGGCTTCTTAATTTATTTATTTTTATGGAAACGAATATTCAAAAAGAAACAGTGCGGCTTCTAAGTATTATTCTTCATTTCTAATTTATGAGTTGACTTCGACATTCTAGAGGGGTCAATGCATCTTCTTATTATATTTATAATTATTAACTCATTATTAGTACTGGGCACAGTCTAAAGATATGCCATTGTCGGCTCTTAAGTATTATTCTTATTATTGTTTGAATATTATTTATGAGTTGACTGGGCACATTCTAGAGGGGTCAATGCGGCTCTTAATTATTATTTTTTATTGGTTGACTGGGACAGTCTATAAAAAAAGGACCATAGCGGCTTCTTAAGTTAATTATCTCTTATGTCATTATGATTGACGGGACATTCTAGAGCGTCATGCGGTTCTCTAGATTATTATTTTTATATTATTAATTAATATATATTTATCTATTGGTTGACTGGGACAGTCTTAGAAGGACCATGCAATAATAATATGTATTATTCTTATTTTTTATTTATTATGGGTTGACTGGGACATTCTAAGAGTGGCGAATGCGGCTTCTTTATATCTAATTTTTATTGGTTGAACTGGTACAG
>JABUQX010054969.1:0-33145 GCA_015478945.1 Trachelipus rathkii
TGAGATATCATATATACCTCGAATATATAATTGATTTGCGCATAATATATATAGATATATATATCGTATATATATATAAAACAAGTTTTATCAATACATAAAAGCAGAGAAGATTACACTATACCTGTAATAATACAGAATATATATAGACATGAACTATAAGTTCGTTGCAAGTAAATTTCCTCATAACACTATATATATACGAAATATATATACCAGCATAACTTATTAACTAAATTTAATATACTTAACACAGTAAAAGTACTACACAACACACATACTAGATAAACGATTGCCTATATTCACATCTTAATCATTATTTACTTTTTGCCATATATTAAACATTTTATTTAATTATTTTATCTTTTATTCTCTAATATATTTTTTTGTTTTTTTTTATATACACTTTTCTCACGAGCACTATTAATATTGGATCAAGTTCATTATTTCCTACTGCATATTGTAAAATAACCTTCCTTGTTTGCTGTTTTATAAGAAAAACTGTTTTTGATAGATATGGATAACTTTATTAGTTGGGTCCGTTAATACCTTATATGGTAGTACTTATTTTACTAAATTAAATTATATTTATTATTATCTTATCTTTATAATTATATGTAAACCGTAAAAAATTTACATTTATTATATACCTATATAACTATATATATAAAAAACAGTATAAAAATTTATTATATTTACAAAAGTTTTACATACCGTATTATGAGTGGATCCTGTATATGAAATCAATATATATAATAATAACCTGATAGCAATAATGAATATAACTAATATTTAAAAATATATTTAGTTTTTGCAGTGGAAAATATACACTATATAATATACTGGCAACTAATAAGAGGGGCACGAAAGTTAGCAAGGATAACAGATAAATACTGAGTTAACTTTTTTACCCACGGTAGGAATATACTTTTTTTTCTAAAACGCGATATGACCTGAGACACCTAGAGTATAGAGCAAGATATATATATCGAGATATTTGTCTCTATTATATAGATGGTGAATATATAACATCCGGGGCCAGTAGGGAGAGACACAAAACTGGAGGTCATGAATACATATTAATTGTATAGCCCGTGAGTGACTATGAGGCCCCTAGTAGCCACGGGGTCGGAGGCCGAGGGTCACGGGGTTTAGTATAAAACTAGAAATGCTAAGTCTAAAAACATACTGAGAAATGATCTATATATAAACTATGGAAGTTGATAAATTAAATAATAATTATATCAGCATTAATTAATATTATATAGTTTAATTATAAAAAAAGGAATAACATATTAATCAATTAAAAATGTCATATATAAAATAAATAAATATATCTTAATTGCAAAGAAATAAAAAGAATATTTAATATATAAGAAAATATATCTGATATCTATATTCTAAGATAAGATAATTAAATAGATAGTATACCTAATTATTAAATTAATATATAAATATAAATATCAATATAATTATATAAAATAAATAATCTCTAATATATAAATATAAATTAATAATTAAATTATATATATAATAGATATTATAAAAAATATGAAAATTAAATTTATAATAAGTATATAAAATTGAGTAAATGATATAAACTAGAGTAACGATATAAAATATACCTATATATATGTAAGTAAAAAGATCTGATTATAAGAACAACGACATTAAATATAATATCTACTCGAGTATAAGAAACTAGTCGAAGAACTTTGCAAGAACAGGAAAAGGAAGCATGAGTAGTAGAAGTAGAAATATGAGAGTTAGTAGTAAAGAGAGAATGTATAAGAGAAGAGAGAAGAATAGATGAGAGTGATGAGTAGAAGAGGAGAGAGAGAATAAGAATAGAGAGACGAGAGAGAGTATGAGTATGCAGACAGATGTAGAGAGAGACGAAGATAGAAGGAGAGTGTAAACGAGTAATAGCAAGAGAGAGAGTAGAAGATATGAGAAGAGTAGAGTAGAGAGAGAGAGAAGAGAGAGTAGTAAAGAGATGACGAGGAAAGTAGAGTGAGGAAGATGAGATAGAAGAGAGACACACAATATAAAGTCCATGATCTATAACTGCCTAATGTAAAATATACCGAACATAATCATATAAAGTCCTGTTAAACTGAAACGATAAAGAATGAACACAAACAGAACGACTAGAAGCAAAAAGATCGAAATATTCATATTAATACATATAGCAAGCTAGTACTTCGACTGACATGGATCAATTAGAGCGAGAATGAAATGAGCAATTAAATATAAAAAGCCACGCTATACAAATAGATTACCTCCACAGAGGGAGAAAATTACACCTTATAACCTCAAGACACCCGGGTGCGATATCAGTATTATCGTCCACATATATGAAAAAGTCTAAGTAAATTATATCAAAAAGATAATTACATTAATACAGTACAATCAAATATCCATACTTTTCATTCATATTAAAACCACCCAACATTTTAGACTAAATAACCTTTTTACATACAATTCAGCGTCAACCAGGGCAACCAGCCCTATCAGAGGAGGATAGGGTGTATAACAACTCAAAAAGACCAAAACTAGTAACTCAACAAACAAAACGTGCAGAATTAATGTCGCAGAGTAACAAGAATGATAAGTATTCACGGGAGGAATAAACAGCGTATGAAAAGATGAACGCGCTAAGTGAGGATATTAAAGTGAGGGCGAGATTAAATATTGAAGAGATGAAACACCATGCAACACGAAGACTGGAGATCAGAGAGAATCCACAGAACAGAGGTGGCAGGAAAAGAAGGAAGCACCAGCCAACCGCGAAACTAGTCTGGAGTTGCTAACAGAACACAAAACTCATGTGCCGACACATCAACCTCGAAACGAAGTCGTGCAGCTAAACTACTTAACAAGTATGAAAGTGGCACGTTTTGATGTGTTTAAGTTCATTTCGCAGCAACTGCACGCTACGCGTAAACCTATACGGAAAAGAGATAAAGCACCAACAACTCCCCGCAAGCAAAGATAGAGGGTCAGTGAACTAGAAACGTACAGGACAGTCTTAAATCAAGTTTTTAGCCTATTCCAGAAAACCGGGTGAAACCTTGAGCCCCTCCCCCAGCATATTGAGAGCAGTACTCCTTCCACGGGCAGATATGAGACCCTTGTATAACTGGAGTACCTGTGAAGAGGAAAAAAAGTCTTCGCAGTCTAACACAGCAGACTCTTATCCCCAAGTTTTCCTTCTTTGAGGCCCGCCCTAGCAACCGTTGTGTGAGATTTCGCAGACAATTTTTTTTGTTTATGTTAAGGCCAGGATGTTTTATATTGTCACAGAGAGACGAAGAGAAAACCCGTCGAAAGAGACTAATGAGAAAGTTAGAAGGTGTCTTAGAGAGGGAGATTTTGTAGAAGTTTACATTTTTCAAAGAATAAAATTTCACAAGGTTGCCCACACACCCCACCCCCAGACCCGCAAAATTTCACGTATTTTTTCTTTCCCACCCGGAATTCTATTTTATCCAAGTAGTCAGCGATATGAAGGGTTAATCGGACACAGACTTCATTAACAGAGGTCCCAATATTCTCATGAAGTAATACTAGAACGCCGGGGCAGAAGTTTGTAAAAGAGTTGAAGACATTGAAAAGGTCTGCAGGTCATTCACGGCATTCATCTCTATCAGTGGATTAGAGTTAGATGGCAGACGGAGATAGATCATTAAGAAAAAGCAAGATTATAAGTAGGAGCTATATACTACAGAACCCCTTCTCCTGAGGAACACCTACATTTGACAGACTAAAAGAAGATATGCTTCGCCCCCCATCAAACAATAGCCGAATATTTCTTTCCTGCAGTCGATTGCAAAAAGCGCTCTAGACTTACATACCTAGTATACTCAAAGAGACAGGCAGAGCCTAAACTCTCTCCAAAGGAAGGGAGCTTGGAGCAGCCGTAGATGATTGCTCCAATATTCCTCCGGTTTCTCAATCATGTTCTGGATATGTTCAATAGTCGCTCAATGGTTCTCTCCATGCCTTTATAGCAAGTCCTTCACCCGTCAATTTCTTTCCTCACAGGTGTGGAAAACCCCATAAATTCTGTTTAGACATAGATAGGAAACAGTTCCTTAAACAAACCAGCCTTAGACCTCCTTGAGATACAAGCGCCGAACAGCCGTATACTGTTGGCAATCTGGAAAAAGGAATATGGAATTTCCCCAGATGGTCTATAGAAATGAGAGTGAGGAAGCGGTTTCAAAGATCTAGATAGAACTACCGGATTAGAGCTATAGCGAATATTTTAGAAGGATCAGGCGGCTTCCTTTTTTCGGAATTAGGTTGGACAAATGCCTCGCTTCCAACACTGAGGGTACTGAGGTATAGAGAATTTGAGGCATATAGATTATAGTTGAACGAGGGAGGGGCCAGCTATACGGAGAAAGCACACTCCCATGCAAAAAACTCGGAGGAGGAATGCCATCCGGGCCACCCGCCCTTCCCTAAAGTTCATAGATTTCAGGAGCCATCGCACAACCGATCAAAAGAAAATAGTAAATCTCAGGCCAAAAGGCATAGGACATCTGAGAAGAGATAGGCAGGAAGAAAAGAGGAATGCATAGACATCAGTCTTCGTCCTAGGGTAGTAGTCATTTAAGAGGTATAATAGGAGGCTCGTCCGGAAGAGATATGGCCCTTTTTCATTTGGAGAGTTACGCAACAGAGAAAATCCAGAGCAGATGAACGTTCATGAAAGGAAACAAATAAACCAGCATTTTAATTAAAAAGTGATTAAAGTCGAGCATTTAAGAGGAAGGTCAGATCGTGTTCCAGTATTAAATCTCACTTGAGAAGTTGTTCTCTTTGCTTGTAGACGTCATATTGCGTCCCAAGAAAGTTTAGGATTATGCAAAGTTAGTCAACCGAAAGTATTTATGTTCTTATTTGAGGCTAGAAATCTCTCTAAGGTGAGGTGTCTAAGACGTCGAGAGTTTGTAAGCCTCTTTAAACGATCTTTGACAGAATATGAAGTATATAACTGTATACAATACTATTTCGATTCTTAGTAATGAATAGGCATCGCTTTGGAGGCCATCTGAGTATCATATAGTTCAAAGAGTTATTATACTATATAGTATCATATACTCCCCTGCAACTAGATCTTATCCTATAAGTCATGGAATGATTAAAATATGTGGCAATTGACCTACATTTAAGGATAGTAACGAGAATTTATATTTCACACCCTTATATATATATATATGAATGATATTAGCATGTCTCTTAATAGCCATTATAGTAATATGTAGCCCTAGTAGAGTACAAATTTAATAACGTAATATGCATACTATACCATAGGATTTATGTAGAGTAGCAGATTAATATTCCTACATTCAAATCACGACTGAATCCAAGTATACAAGAATGATTCTAAAAAAACGGCCTCATATTTCTAGAATATCAATTCATTTCTTTCAACGATCTTAACAGTATGAAGATACTTTCCCGTATCTGAAAGCTGATGTAAGTCGAGTCCCTTTTAAGGTGTGATCTCTATGTAGAATTTTTCGTACATCTCAAGGGCTATACTGTCGGGTGCGTAAGAATTCAGCCGTGGATGTACAGAGGAGATAACAAATAAAAATATTAGTCACAATGTTCTGAACATTGTTTACCAGATGTTTTTTTTCCCAGAGCAAATAAGCAAAGCACCAAAATGTTTTGCAGTTATTTTTTGTGTTATAACTGAATGTCTCGTAAATTTCAGTCTGCAGTTACTATTAGTTTTCTCACAATGTATAGATTATAATTATTTTCTCAGTCTTTCAATTTCCAGAGAGTATATGAAGTCATACATGTGTATCCAGTACTAACAGCCACTCTCACCCTAATATCATTTACATGTTTTTAAGCACGTAATCTTTATAGAATTCTCCTTTTGCTGATTAAATATTTGTTCTGAGTTTTATCATAGGCGAAAGGTCCTAATATATTAATATTTCCAATTTAAGATTAATTTCTTTTCTTAGATGTTTATCAAGTCATTCACAATGCTCTGTTGAATAATTAAATTAATCATAAGGGAAGAGTAAAACATTCCACCGAGAAAATAAAAAGATGAAAATAATAATAGAAAATAAAAACACTCACCTAAATAGGTTGTCAAAAGAATACTCAGCAATAAGAGTTTCGCAACCTGAGAGCACGAGTTTCAGTGGAACACTCAGTTGGTAATGAGTTTCAATAAAAATGTAATAACTACTTGGAAATAATCGCACATTTGATGTTAAGATAGCAAGAAGAAGAAGAAGAAAGAAGATAGAAGAAGGAAGCACAGGAGAGATAAGAAGAACTTACAGAACATGAGTTCTGACATGGTAAACACACGATTGACTACGAACACACAGAGAGCTTGTAACAGTCCCCTCTAAGCGCTAGTGCCTGAGGGACAGATGAGTGTCACCGGACAGTTAGTGGAAACGTTATTATAACATAAATCAAAGCCTCAGAAAAGAACGAGTGAACTACCGCTGGAAGAACGGTTGATATACATAGGTCAAGTGTGTTTCAACAAAATATTATTGAATAATATATATATGATATTTATAGTATAAAGTGAGTGATCGATGTAATGGTCATTCCTAGCTTAGAATGTTAAGAAATATAACCCTCTACAGTGGTGGACATCAAAACTGTTATTTAAATCACATTAAGTACCGTTAATAGGTGTGTACATTGATGAGGTATCTCACCTACTAGAGAGGCTTATAGATACCTAAGAAAATTCAACCCTCTAAGTATTGTGGATATAAAAATGTCTCTAATTAAATATTATTGTGTGTACACATTAAATTAGTGATCGATGATGCCACGCGGTACTTTAGTATAACGTATTAGTAAATAACCTCACTAAGCGCGTGAACATTCAAATCTGTATAATTTACACAATTAATGAATGATATGTGTGATCACATGCGACCTAGTACCTAGACTTTTAAGAGCGCTAGAACAGACGAGGTAAACATTTGCGCATCGTAAAATTATAAACCATACGAAAATTTAAGGCGTAATTAACAATAACAAACTTGATATACTAAATAAGCATATCATAGTGTCGCCCAAATTTCTATACTAAAGATTGTAACTTTTATTTTACAATTATCTCCTATAACTTCGCATCTCGTTGCTTTTACCCAAATTATCACTCAAATATCTGTTATCCCTCCCGTATGCCTTTCCCACTAATTTAATAAGGTTTTCTGTGCTGCAATGCCCGAATTGTTTGTGCAACTTTATCAATTTATCCTCTTTCTGTTTCTCATCATTACTCGTCCACCACTTATCATCCCCAAACCATGCACTATACTTTCGCTTTATCAATGGTAATCTTTTGTGGCCACTATTGTCAAACTCCCCCTTTTATCTGTAAACCTAAACTCTTTAAAGTTATTGTATTATCACTCATGTTCATTATTGCTACCAATTTGTTTAATGTTTCTCTCCCTATTAACCACGCTATGTTCCTATCATTTATGTAATCAGTACTATGTAAATAACCTTCTCCTCTCCATGAAAACTAACTGGTATTTGTAAACTCTTTTCCGCTTTATATTCTGACCCTCCAAAACAATATGATTTATCTATTCTTTTTTCACTCTCGTTTATTTTCTTGATCTCATTCTTGTTTAAATTTCTTAAAACGTTCTCCAGGCAATCCCTTCCAATTATGATACTATTACTCCCTGTGCCTAGAATTGCCTCAATCATTTCTTCTTGATCTCTTTCACTTTCAATTCCACTCGTCTCATTCAAATACACATTATCCGGTTCTTTCGTCATTTTTCTATTTTCTCCTTTTTTCCTCCAATAAAATCTTCCACCTGCACCCACTTATGATATTTCATACATCTTTTCATGTTTTCATCTCTGATTTGCCACATTTTCGCTTCATGATCTTTTCTCCCACACTATAAACAAATTTAAATTTTTGTATGTCACACAAACACAAAGAAACGCTTTCCATCTCCCTACGTCTTTTGTTTTATTTTTTTATTTTTGGGGGGCAGCGGAGGGAGTTTTTTATATTTTGTTGGGGGTAAATAAATATTATAATTATATTATTATTTTTTTT
Organism: Trachelipus rathkii; assembly: GCA_015478945.1. Lineage (NCBI taxonomy): Eukaryota > Metazoa > Arthropoda > Malacostraca > Isopoda > Trachelipodidae > Trachelipus > Trachelipus rathkii. Next base: position 8,099 of record JABUQX010054969.1, read on the forward strand.
TTTCACTCTATTTTTTTTTTTTAATACACATTTCTGGTCTTAAAATTGTACATTTTCAGCTTAATATAAATTTATTTCAAACAAATGTATAGGTTTATTTAGTTTTATTTTTTGTAGTTTAAAGCCCTGACTGTTTCTATTTCTCTTTATTCTTCAATCTATCTCTACAATTCCCTACACATTATTATCCCCCTCCCAATTCAAATTTTATCCCGCCGCCCTCTTATATTTTTTTTTTTTGAAAATATAAAAGTGTGGGAAATTCCTTTCAATAAAGCTATATTTTTTTTATATTTTCCTTTTTTTTTCCCTCTCTTTTTCTTACATATGATTTTTATTTTTTTTATCCCAAAATCCAGTTGGTCTCTGTTTTGTCGAGCATAAAAAAAAATAATGAGGATAATAATAAAAAAATAAGAATTAAACATTAATAAATAAGAACACCATATTATATTATGAGGACTCATGTTAGTTTCTAGTAGGTTCTTAGTAAAGTTTTCTCTTTAAGACACCGGAATCCCCCACCCGTGCCTTTCGCGCCTTTTTAATTAACATTAAAACCACTTCAAAATTTAATATAACATTATTTTTTGCTCTATGTTCTTTTTCCCCCAACTAATTATATTATTTTTGTATTGTATATATACCCTACTCTTTTTTCTCCTGCCCTCTACATTCCTATCCGCAAATGGCTATTCTTATAATGACTTATAGTCTTTCTTTATTTGTTTTTATTTTTGTTTGATAAATTCCATTGCATTATTTTCACTGGTAGCAGATATTAAAAAAAGCGTAAGACTAATAAGTAATAAGGAAAGAGAGACTACGTTCGTTTCTGTTACAGCCCCCTACCAACCTGCGCCTTCCCTTCCCTCTTTAGATCCCAACTTGTACCTTCACATAGCAAAAGAGTCAATAAAATATAAAGAATTTCCCTTCAGTAAAAAAATTATGAAGAAGTCTTTTACTCGATTTTTTAATTAAAAATAATAATATATTTTTGTCTTTTTTTTTGTTCTATTTTTTTATATAGCAACTTTTCTATCAAATATCGTATATTATATTTTAATATTACAATTATTAATATAGTTCAATAAAATCCAAAAATACGTTAGACGTCACCTCCCCTCTCGGCCCGATTATTTTATATACCTAACGTTGAATGTGATCTTTTTAGTTTCTTATTGGTCTTAATGCCTTTAATATACTGAAAAATATTATGCATGTTTCTTTTCTACTTAAAATTTTATTGTTTAATATTTTTGCCTTGTTTTACTCCGTATTTATTGTTTCACGTTGTCATTTTAGTGCATTAATTGAAAAATATTTCGTATCAGTTTTTTATTTATATAAAGATAGAAAATATAAAATTCATCTTCCCACAGAGTTTTTTTTTGTAATATCACAAGCGTAAGTGAACACTGTCTAATTTGCTATTTGTTTGGGTGTTTTTTTTTTATCTATCTCTATTTTTGGAAACAACAAAACAAGCCCTCAAAAAGGAAATCTAATAAGGGTTTAGGTGCGCGAGTATATTTTACACAAATGAATTTGAAAATTACATAAAACTACAAATATAGACATAAAGGGTAAAACCCCCCTTATATAATATATTGAAGAGAAGGAACATTATTTCCTTGCCTCTATATCTCGTTCAACCCACTTCCTCCTATATTGAGTGGGGTTTGCCTTCCTCCTCGCCGCCCCCCCTGAACGTCCCATGTTATATTATTCTGTTATTAATTGCAATAAAACTAATATCGAAAAACCCAGTATTTTTTTTTCACTTCAAATTACAAAATTTATTTATATTATAACAGACACCTTTTTCAACCTCTTATTTTAAATTATATATTTGATAAGATTCCCTTTTTGGGGTTTTCATATTTATATAAATTATTAATAATAATTAAACGGTTATAAAAATTTTGGGATTTAATATATTTATTTATTTATAACTCATATTCTTATTTTTATATATATTATTTTATTTTAAAAAAATGGTTGAATTTTGGGTTTTGAGTAGATTTTCTATTTATTTTTTTTTTTAAAAAATATTTTATATCTTATTAAAAAATATAAAGAACCAATTTACCCCCCCCTGTCCCTCACATAATTTGAAATATATACAGGGTAAAAAATAAAATGTTTTCCCCTACTCATTATATTAAAAATCAGGTAGTAGGCATAAATATATAAAACAATTTTTATTTATGGGGGGTTTATTTATTTAAAATAAATAAAATATATTAAATATTTATTTTAAAATAATGATATTTAGTTGGTGAGAGAGATTTTTTTGGAGATACACAACGAGCATGAGTTGTGTGAGGAAGAAACACGCATTTGGATTCTTGGAGGTTGAGGGTGAGTCTGCAACGTATCATAGATATTATAGTGGTGTTGGAAAGAAGAGTGAATTGTCGAATGAAGCTGGGGGAAAGGGAAGGAGCGAATCCCGATAAAGAAATGGTTAGCAGTTTCGATTCGTCCCGGGAATCGTTTTAGCCCCATATTTTATTGGATCTTCATATCCGGTTAGTTTTTGGAGTTACAATAAACAAGCACACCACACCCCTAACAATTAACCATATCCAAAGACAACAAGCCACCAAAGCAAACATACACAACCAAAAATTTCCCGGACCCATGCCGGTGGTTTGCACACCTCGCCCCCAAACCCAAAGAGCGATGTTGTCCCCACACCCTCCTGGCGAAATACAATCTTGCGCCTTCGTCTTTACGGCCCTTAATCTGGGATTAGTGTACGTTGGTCAGTCTGTCAGATTGATGTAGTCTTTCCCCCAAAAAGGTGTGCAACCCACTTAGTTACATTCCCACACCCTGCCAATCCTCCCGAGAGAGCCCCACCATGTTCTCGCTTCTTACGAGACCTAACTTTTCATGCTACCTCTCCACGACTCCCCTGCTTACGTTGCGCCTTCTTCGTCCAGCCGTGTTCTCTTAGATGACTTTGGGACCACCGACAAACCAGATAACCCACGGCTCGTATTAACATCGTGTTAAAAAATTGTATTTCTCAAAAGAGAATTACAGATTGCCACCTGCTTCGCCTCCCCCCAACCAGCCTCCCCATACCGCCACCCGATGACCAACGAACCTTGAATTCTATTTTAGTAATGCGCCGTTTTTCTGGGCCCCAACTTAAAATCGGGGTTTGCAACCCCTGGGGGGGCCCAAATTTTTGGGGGGGCCGGGTTTGCCTCCCCCCCGCTGTTTGTTATATCCTTAACCCGACTGTCGATAACCGGTATATAAAATTTTGCAGAGAGCAATCTACGAAAACAAAAAACGATAATTTGCTCTTTTTTACCTCTTTTGAACGCTCTGAAGAGCAGAAAATACAAACAGCCCTTTGCTATTGATGACACCGACGATTCTGTGATCCCTTTGCTGCCTGGAGATGTTAAAAAGTGTGGTGGCACCAAGCCCCCCCTGGGTTTTAAAATTCCCAGTTTGTGAGGAGCATCTTAAGTCACGGGAATATAAAAAAAATGAAAATGGGCCCCCCCAAAAGGGGGTTTTATTTCCCTTCCTTTCGACCTTTAAAAAATCCCCCTTTTTTTCCTCCCCCTCCCCCGGTGCGCCCTCCTCCAAAAAAACAATCAAAATTTGAGGTTCAGAAAAGGAAGGTGGTGGGAAGGCCTTTTTGTGAGTTGACTTCGCTCAGTGCCCCCATTTCAGGGCCCTAGGAAAGGACGAGGATCATCGGCGGACGGCTCTCCACGGTTTAAATAAGCTGAAATCGGGAAACGTTTGATGATGGGGAAAATAAATTGTTTTTTGTACATCCGAGAAATTTGTTATCTCCCCTTCGTCCTAATGCCCGAAAATGCATTTGGCGTTTCGTCCCGGGGGGCTTGCTTGGACTCATCGGTGGTGGTCGCAACCCCCTTCCACCAGACGCCACAGAACTCCTCCCCCTCCCAAGTGACAATGCCGCGAGCACACCACGCTCTGCGCACCTGGATGGAAGGACGTTGGTCAGTTGTCAGATGAGAGCCAGGTGTGCACACATTAAAGCCACTGAAGAAGGCTTCGACCACTCTATACTCTTACGTGCTGTTGGTCTGCACCTGCAGTGAGAACACAGACAGGCGGTTACAGGATGACCGAACAGAGCGGAAGCGCCCAGCAGAAGAAACTGATTGATGTAATGCCGCGTTGAACGATTGTGGTAAAACAAACTCTACACGAAATGTCTCCACTGCGAACAACTTTGAGAGAAGAATTGGATGCTGGCTGGTGTTTTCGTTGTGACCACTCAGTGGCACTAGCACTCCCAGGGTCACCAATATGTGAAAGGGGTTATGGTCGCTGTTGAAAAACCACCTTCATTAGCTGAAGACTAGATGGTGTTGAAGAGAGTGAGCGTTGTCGGCGATGAATTGGCGTTTCGTCCCCGGGGGGCTGCTTTGGACTCCTCGGTGGTGGTCGCAGACCCCTTCCACCAGACGCCACAATATATAATATATATATATATATATATATAATATATATATATATATATATATATATATATATATATAATATAGATATATATATATATATATCATATATTATATTATATATATATATATATATATATATATATATATATATATATATATATATATATAATATATATATATATGTATATATATGATAACGAATGGCGTCCATTAGCTTTCTTTTCTAAAAAGTTCCAGCCGCCTGAAACAAGGTATAGCGCGTTTGGAAGGGAACTTCTCGCAATTTATTTAGCTATTAAGCATTTCCGTTACTTCATAGAAGGTCGGGAATTCCATGTTGTAACTGATCATTTACCCATCACGCATGCCATTACAGCTTCCACAGTGAAACAGTCACCTCGTGAGGCCCGCCACCTTGAGTTCATTGCACAATTCACAACTGATATCCGCCATAATAAAAGGAAAAAACACATTCCTGCCGATTGCTCTATCCGCGATTAACGCAATCTCCTCCTTTACCCTGATATCGATTTCGTTTGAAGGCTCGTCTGCAGCAACCGAAGGATTGTTTTTCTAGTGCTTCTTCCTTACCATTCAAAACTGTAGAAATTTTTGGTTTTTCCACCTTTGTTATGCGACGTCTCTTCGCACATCCTCGTCCAGTAGTACCAACCGCCCTCCCCCCAATGCGCAGTAAGGTGTTTCAACACTCATTCAGGATGTGTCGCAACCCAGGGTAAAAGGTAGTCAAAGTGTAGAATAGGTAAAGCATTTCGTCTGGCCGTCCTTACTAAAGGATGTCAAACAGTGGACAACGCAGTGTCTCAACTGTCAAAAATCCAAAGTGCACAGACACACGGTCGCACCTCTTCAGCAATTTCTTCCCCCTGGTGAACGCTTTGACCAGGTGCACGTTGATATTGTCGGCCCTTTACCACCTTCAAATGGTTTCACACACATTTTAACGTGCATAGACAGATACACTCGATGGGTAGAAGCCAATTCCCCCTGCGTGATACTTCTAGCGAGCAAATTGCTTCAGGCCATTTTTGTACAACTGGATAGCCAGGTTTGGCACTCCCTCGACCGTGTCCACTAGACCAGGGTAGGCAGTTTTGAGTCTTACCCTCTGGAAGGACCTTATGACTTTAATCGGCTCTAAGCGCCTTCGCTCTTGCAGCTACCATCCGCAAGCTCAAGGGCTCATAGAGAGGTTCCAAACCGACAGCTAAAGCCTCTCTCAAATGGCCCATGGGACAACCGAGACAATTGTCCGAAACCTTCCTCTTGTCCCTATCTCTCGGTATCAGATACTTCGTAGCAAAGAGAACCTCAAAATGCTCAATCTGCTGAGCTCGTCTATGGCACCACCATCCGAATACTCTGGTGAGTTTATAACTTAACCTCTCCAAAAAACTACGTAACCAGCACGACCTTCCTGGCTCGCCCTCCGTCAATGTAACTGAGGCGTGGAGCCGTCTTTGTCACGCCACCCCTCCCGTCCAACCTAACATGCCTGCGGATTTGGAGACGTTGCTCTCCATGTATTAATGGCAATGATTCAACAAATACTACGTATGCCCTTGCAAGCCCCGCTATGACGGGACCTTTGTTCCTCCGTGTTACGTTAAAACGCTAATCGAAAGTTCCTTCATCTTCAAAAGGGGGGAGGCAAAGCAGAAATATCTCCGTTGATAGGATCAAACCGGCTTATTTCGAACTTGATCCCGCTTCTTCCACCACTCTTTCTCCACTTACGGCACCCGCTCCATCTACCTCTACTTCGCAAGATAATATCGACTTTATGCCCATTCTGCCTTTTACATCAACTTGTTGTTCTCCAAACGAACCTGAACCTTTGCCAACTCCCTCAGCTATTGTCGCTACTTCGCCAGCTACTTCAGCGCCCCGCGCTACGACATCTCCGCCTCCTGTTCCGATGCAGACACCTCTGTCTCCTGTTCCAACAAATGATTCCTCCTTCCGAATCCGGAACACAATTCCGACCTGCAACCTACCGTCTTGTCCACGCACGTCCACATCGCGTTTATGGACGAGCATTTACGTCCAGTGGTTCGCTTTTCACTTGATCCTCACGACGCTCCTCTGTTCGTAGGGGAGCTATATTATCTTTCTCTTTCTTTCTTTTAGAATCATCGGTCTACTTTCTCACGTGACCACATCCTTGTTTGCTATTGGTCAATCGATCCCGCCATTTTCGCCTCGAACAAAGCTTTCTGGAACCGCTCCTTTATTTCGTCCCAAATAACCTGTTTTCATTACAAACAATTCGCCAAATCTTATGAATATTGATCTTGTGAGCATCAGTGATTTTATTGCAAATGTTTAATGCTCCATCAGTCCTCTGTGTAACCTTTGCCTCGAATAGTACAAGATTTTGACAACCGAAAACGAGTTTTGTTACTACAGCCTTCTGAAACTTCAGTTACGTCCCTGAACGTAACAAATATATATAATTATATATATATATATAATATATATATATATATATATATATATATATAGATAGTTATATATGATATATATATATATATATATTATATATTATATATATATATATATATATATATATATAATATATATATATATATATTATATTATATATATATATATATTGATAAAAATAAACCCCTTAAGTAATTTCTCTCTGCTCGGATTGAACCTGGGCCCTAGAGTGAAATTACTTAAGGGGTTTGAACGACTACGCCCACAAATGGACTAAAAGAAGAACGCGAGAAAATGTTTTCCTGGTTTAGTGAATATATTGACCCTTATCTCGCACCAATACATGAACCACAACGCGCCCTTTCCCGTCTCTCTGGGCGTAACGGTCCAAACAGAGCACCGCACAGAGTGAAATACTTATTAAACCGGGGAATATAATGTATTGGATAAGATAACTGCTCATCCTTCTACACCTCACCGCAATGTGATAGGTATTTGATAAAAATAACCTCTTAAGTAATTTCACTCTGCTGGGATTGAAATCTGGGCGCCCTAGCATATGGCCGCGTAAGTGTTTGGCGACTACGCCACGATGGACTAAAAGAAGAACGCGAGAAATGTTTCCTGTAGTGAATATATTACCCACCAAACAGGAACCACAACGCGCCCTTGCCCGTCCACACTCGGGCGTATGGTCAAACATGGGAAGGGCGCGTTGTGGTTCCTGTTTGGTGGGTGATATATTCACTACAGAAACATTTCTCGCGTTCTTTTAGTCCATCGTGGCGTAGTCGTCAACACTTACGCGGCCATCTGCTTTAGGGCCCAGGTTCAATCCCAGCAGAGTGAAATTACTTTAAGGGGTTATTTTTATCAATACCTATCACACTGCGGTGAGGTGTAGAAGGATGAGCAGTTAATCTTATCAAAACATTATATTCCCCGGTTTTAATAAGTCTTTCACTCTGCTGGCGGTGCTCTGGTTTGACCATACGCCCGAGTGGTGGACGGAAAGGGCTGCGTTGTGGTTCGCAGTTTGGTGGGTGATATATCACTACATGAAACATTTCTCGCGTCTTCTTTTAGTCCATCGTGGCGTAAGTCGTCAAAACAACTTACGCGGCCATTCTGCTAGGGCTCCAGGTTCAAATCCCCAGCAGAGTGAAATTAATTAAGGGGTTATATTTTATGCAAATACCTATCACACCTGGCGGTGAGGTGTGAGAAGGATGAGGCAGTTATCTTATCAATATAATATATATATAATATATATATATATATATATATATTATATATATATATATAATATATATATATATATATATTATATACTATTAATATATTAATATAATATATATATTAATAATAAATATATATATATATATATATATATATATATTATATATATATACTATATATATAATATATATATATATACTATATATATATATAATATAATTATATATATATATATTATATATATATTATATATATATATATATAATATATATATTAAATATATATATCAAACTACTCAGTCCCCAAGACTGGGGTAAAGTGCGTGACATGCACCGGAAACAGAAAAGTAGTAGTAAGAATATGACACAAATCGAAAAGAAAGCTAGCCTTACCAACCCTTTATACCCCTATTAGTGAGAACACGTCGCAATTCAGAAAATCCACCCTAGAGCTTCCGGGACCGCGACGGACCTTACTATGGCAAATCGTCATTGTAAGTGGTTCATCCGTGGCGCCAGGTGGGCCACAACCATACACCCTCACAAAACCTGCCATTCACTTCTATTATACACTTGAGTCTCGCTCTAACCCGAACTCAGCATTTCCTCATCCTCTCCAGCATTCCTTTAGATGACTCAATCCACTTTCTTCGGTTTCCCAGACCGGTTCCATTCCACATATTTATTCACCTATACATTAGCTTAACCAACCACGATCATTCATCCTTTCCACATGACCAACCATCTCGCCTTTCTTTTTCATTTATTTCTTCTTTCCAAGACTTCACGAACACAACAACTCTCTAATATGTTCATTCCTAATTTTTAATCAATAATTCAAATTTTTCTCAACACCTATACACTACCCCTAAGATTGTCCATCTGAAACCATTGAACCGTTAGATCCATACCTCTTATTCCAGACCATAAGTCTTCACTACTATATATTAACACAGTAACAACCATACCCTCATGTAAAGACAATAGCGCACTCAAGATTTATTCCCTTACAATCCACCAACGATAAAATTGCACCAGCCACCCTTCGCTGCCATTCACAACATTCTACTACACTGCATCATTCGTTTCCTTTCATCCAAAATATATCCAAAATATTTAAACGCCGGAACACTTGTTCCAGCTGCTCACCATTAACATAACTTCACACTGAGGACTGGTCCCCTCACTCACAACCATAACCTTTACTCTTATCTACGTTAACTTTCAAATCCCTCCATTAACACACCCTAAACCAGAATCTCTCTACCAACTCTCAAACTCTCTTCAGATTCCACACACACAACCACCATATCATCCGCATATAATAGGTAGGGCATCCTCCAATATCTTCAATTCTCAATCATTCAAACACATTTCCCTTTCACCCCTCGTACATCCAATTGTCTAAATAACCGAAGCTCGAACAAATTGAATAACCAAGGAGACTTAACAAATCCCTTCCACTGCCTCGACTCCGCTATTAATATTAAACGAATCACTTTTTGACACCATTTGTTCTTGCACACGCTTCACTATCTTCATACATCTTATGATTCCTTCAGAAGCCTACACCCAACACCATATATCCTAACAACTGCCATAGAGCTTTCCCCTATTTAATCCTATCATACGCCTGTTGCAAAACCATCAACCACCGATCCGATATAGTCTTTTCCTATTTTTCTGATTTTTTTGTTTAATGTAAAGATTTGATCTACAACATCTCTACCACTTCTAACTCACGCTTGTTTCTTCACAATAGTCCTTCAAGTCACTCGACGCACTCTTTTCGACCAAAATGCCAGTATATATCTTCCCTACAACTCACAATGAACTAATTTCCCTTTAATTTCTACAGTTCCCCTTATCTCCCTTACCCTTATATTGGGGTACTATTACTGCTCTCCTCCAATCCCTCGGAACTATACCCTCCATAAACGCTTTATTACTGAACTTCCAAATCCAATCAATCACCATCTCGCCTCCGTTCTTGATCATTTCACCAGCAATTTCATCTATACCTGCAAATTTAACTTTTTCACTTTCTCACCTCTACCCATTACCAACCTCCCTTACCAATGGACCTTCATCCCCAAAATACCTATTTCCTTCTTGCACCCATCAAACCACACAACATCATTCACTTCCACCTCTTCATTACCTCGCCAATATTAATACAGATTTTCGAAGTGTTCTTTCCACACTCCCCTCACACACACACGCATATATTTTTTTTGTCAGTGTACAGGACCCACCACGGCTCACAGAGAAGCGGCCTTACTGGGCTGAAAAATCAGCACCATGGGAGGGCCCTGTCATATATATGCTTCAAATGTCAAAGTGATATTTGAATGGCGAAATGAATATTCAGTCAATCAAAAATAAATAAAAACTAAATAAAATTGTCCCCTTATATTACAAATAATCTTCAGATTACATAACAAAATCAAATGTTATATAGAATATTCACTTCTTGAAGATACAAGAAATAGAGTTACTGCTGAAGTGGGAAGATTCAGATAAGATATGGGATAATCTTTCAGAAGGTGTTATGGATCGTAAAGTAGGAAAATGACGACGGCTAATAAGGTCTACATGGGAACAATCAATGAAGACATGGCGAACAGATTGAGGGGTATGCCAATGGCAAAATTTGCAAATGGGGAAGGGTCCCGTAACATATAGTGACTGTGAGTGATATTAGTGAGGCCAATACAGAGGCGTGCAAGTATCACCTCGTGTAAGCGTTTTCGTCTGTGGAGGAAGACCACTCGCCAAATGCTCTTCTTTTTCTAAGTTTCGCTCCCCCGCTGATCGCTCGTACCAGCACTCTTGCCAACAAGATCGAAAGCCTTGTCGGGGAGCAGGATAGTAATCGGTTGATGGGAGGCAACCTTGTTGAATGGCATCCCGGAGGTACCTGTAACAACTCCGAAAAGAAGTGGTGGCCATTTTTGCCTCTCTGTCAGCGATTTCATTGCCAGTAACCCCTACATGAGCTGGTGTCCAACATAAAATAATTTGTTTCTTAGGGAATGGAGCAGCTGAAGAAATTATTGTACAGCGGATACCATTGTGTTTTTAGAATAGAGGGGGAGGGCGCGAGCGAATCTGAATAAATGCCATAAGAGTGATCTTGGTTAAGGATTAGAATTCGAGAAAGGGCAATCGTTATAGCCATTAATTCTGCCATAAAAATTGAAGCATGAGGGGGGAGGGTATGGGAGAGGCGGTCAGGAAAGACCAGATGCGCCCAGACTGTCCTCTGGTTTAGAGCCGTCAATAAACACTGGAGTAGATTCATCATGAACTGCGGAATGAGACAGCAATGATGTTTTTAACAAGGCAGCAGGATGGTTAGATTTGGAGAGAGAGGTCGGAGCCAAGCAAATGGTGGGAGCAGGGAATAGCCAAGGTGTACCCTTTGTCGTAAAAAAAAAGGAAGCACCTTTTGCAAAGGGACGTTAAGGAAATTTAGGCTGTTTATTGAACCACGTGGTTTTTCCAAATGGTCAGTATTAGGATTCTGAGGTATCTCCTCCAGAATCGGTGTCAGTTGTCGGAGCAGACGGTATTGGGGTTTGAAAACGAAGATAACTTGTACACATAATGTATTCTCTTCGAAAAGAGAGTGGCATCACATTGGCTTTAACTTCAAGGCTCACTCCGGAGGACGATCGGTAAGGCTCCAGTGGAGATACGGATCGCCTGGCATTTTGGATGAGATCTAATAGGTGCAGTAGTGTTGTGGAGGTTTGGCCGTATACTGCATAGCCATGTTCAGTTTCGATCGGATTAGGGTAATGTAGAGGCGTAAAAGAGACGCGATCAGCACTCCAAGATTTTGAGGCGAGATGACGTAACAGGTCAAGCGCGGCGATGACAAGTTGTTTTCAGGTGTTTAATATGCGGTGCATATGTTTAGTTGTCATCTGACTGAGTCCTAGAAATTTAACACTCTTTGAAGTATCAGGAATGGGCGAACCATATAAGGTTAGGGTTCGCTGGAAGAAGGTGGCAAGTTCTCGATTCCCCTTTTTTCTTAAAAAGCACTGCTGAGGTTTTGGTGCGAGAAAAAATGGGAGTTAAGTTACCCCATTGTGAGATATTTTCAATAGCTTAGTTGAAGTTGTCGTTCGAGAAATAGGCAGCCTGGCACCGGCTTATATATACACGCAAGTTCCATCCGAAATAGAAGAGAAAATTGAGACCGTCGCTGGGATATATAAGTAACGATATCATTAAATCCGAGAGAAAATAGTAGTACACTTAACACTACCCTGCGGAACGCCTCATCCAGAGTAGAAGTGGCGTGACAGATTAATAGAAGCATCGAACTCTGGAATTTTAGATAACTGTTTTTGACAGAAGGCCAGGTGTTGAAGTGAAAAGAGGAGTTTTCCGCGGAACTGGCCGAGACCTTGGGTAGAAAAGAACCGTAGTTTTAAGCAAGTAGACATTCCCCGAGTAGCTTCTCACACTGGTGGGCACGTTGTGATTCGTAAGCTTGTTTCAAAGGTTCAAAATAGAGTCACCTCAACGTATATCTCATCCCCTTAGATATCCGATGAATGAATACCCGGGCATGTCAGTACGGCTCTAAGTTTTCAAAACGAGTTCGCAGTCGGAGAACATCGAGGGATTTTTGCGTCAAACCCAATACTGGTTTATGAATGTCTCTGTATGAAAGCTGGCCGTGGCTTCTCCAGAAGGATAGGTTTGGACGAAAAGCTGCCAGACAAACCATTTTCCCCATTAATTTACCAGGTTACATGTACAGGTTCAGCGTAAATTGTGTTTAGTTGTCCGCCAACTTTTCGGATCTTTGCCACCGGTTTGGGTGCAATAGAATATACAGAAGCTGTATTGTTCCAATCAGAGGTGGAAAGGAAGATTCGATCCAGATTCTGTTATGGATAGATTTTCCATTTCAAAAATGCTGAATGCCTTTGGGGGATTGGATATCTGATCTCTGACGCATTAGATGTTACGAAATCATGTACTGTGAATCCAGCACGGAGAGCGCCGTAATTTGCTATTTCGCTAATGTAATTTGTATTTTTACTCAGCAAGTGTTAAAAAGATGGTTGTATTGGGGAGTGAATTTCCTTTTCAGGCTGTGTGAAAGTTGCTCTGGGCAGTTGATGGGTGTCATGTTCTCGCAGTTGTTGAATACGCTACTTCAAGTGTAGATTGCGGGAAAGAACTACGAGTTAAGGCTTTAACAAATTAACTTTATTCAACAGCCTTACGCCGCAAATCCGCTTAACTAGCAGCAAGGAGCGGAATATCGTGTCAGTCTATATCAGGCCTAACGGGAGAGGACTCTGTGGGTGAGGGTACTTGTTGGAGCGACGAGATATTTTCTGTGAATTTCACCATAAAGGAAGGGGTAGTTTCGTCTGGAGGATGTCAAGCAGTTTCGATATGTCAATGTTCGTTAAAAATTATTCTGTCTCTTTGCACGTAGGTTTCGCGATTGAACTTTCGCCGAGATCATCTGCTTGAGGCGCGCTGCGTTTAAAAGCCTTTTGTTTTTTTTCTTGGTGTTTGTGTATTTTCTTTTTTTTTTGTTTTTTCTTTTTTTTTTTCGTTTTTTGTTTTTTGTGTAGGGTTTTTTTGTTTTTGTTTTGTTTGAGTTTGCTGTTTCGTTTTTTGACGGTCTCACGGGAGTCTGGGCCGTTGGTCTTCTGCCGCCTCTTCCACCCTCCCCTCCGCTCCTTTTTCATGCAGCAATTAACTGGCTATACGCTGCCCTTTCCTCCGCAATTCTACTCCTTACCCACGCTCACTCTTATGGCTTTATCCGTACATTCGCTTCACATCGCGCTCACCGCCTCTTCTCCCCACACTGGTATCCGCTTCAATCTTCTTCAGCTGCTCCTTCTAGAAACAAATTATTTTATGTTGGACCCAGCTCAATGTGGGGTTAACTGGCATGAATCGCTGCCAACGAGAAGGGCAAAATGCCACACTTCTTTTCGGAGTTGTTAAGGTACTGCCGGGATGCCATTCAACAAGGTTTGCCTCATAACGTTACTATCCCTGCTCTCCGCAGCTTTCATCTTGTTTGGCAAGAGTGCTGGACGAGCGATCAGCGGGGAAGCGAACTCGGAAACTAAAGCCGAATATCGGTAAGTGGTCTTCCTCCACAGACGAAAACGCTTACACGAGGTGAATACTTGCACGCCTTGTTTGGCCACTATTACTCACAGTCCTATATTACGGGACCGCTTCCCATTTGCAAATTTTGCCATTGGCAACACCCCTCAATTCTGTTCGCCATGTCTTCATTGATTGTTCCCATTAGACTTATTAGCCGTCGTCATTTTCCTTTACGATCCATAACACCTTATGAAAAGCTTATCCCTATTTATCTAGAATCTTCCACTCAGCAGTATCTTTTTTTGTATCTCAAGAAGTGAATATTCTATATACATTTGATGATTTGTTATGTAATTAGATTATGTATATAAGGGGACATTTTAATTTAGTTTTTATATTTTATTTTTGATTTGACTGAATATTATTTCGGTCGCCATCAAATCTTTCTTTGACATTCAAAACCTATATATGACAGGGCCCTCCATGGGCTGTTTTCAGCCAGTAGGACGCTCCTTGGCCGTGGGGGTGTCACTGCAAAAATATATGCGTGGTGTGTGTGAGGGGATGTGGAAAGAACACTTCGAACATCTGTATAACATTGGCAGTGAAAGGTGATAGTGGATGTGTGTGGGGTTGATGGTGCAAGAAGGAATAGGTATTTTGGGAGAGGTAATTTGTAAGGAGGTGTAATGGGTGAGTGAGAAAGGTTGAAAATGTTAATTTGCAGGTATAGATATTGCTGGTGAAATGATCAAGAACGGAGGCGAGATGGTGATTGATTGGATTTGGAAGTTCAGTAAAAAGCGTTTATGGAGGTATAGTTCGAGGGATTGGGAGAGCAAGTAATAGTACCCAATATAAGGGCAAGGAGATAAGGGGAACGTAGAAATTAAAGGGAAGTTCGTTTATTGAATGTTGTAGGGAGATATATACTGGTATTTGGTTGAAAGAAGGCGTCGAGTGACTGGAAGCTGGATTGGTGAGACAAGGTGGTTAGAAGTGGTAGAAATGATGTGTGATAAATTTTTACATTACAATGATTGAGATAGGGAGAAGAATATTGTATTAGGTTTATGGTTTGCGGGTATCGTTAGGATTATGGGTGTTGTGATATGGTTTGGTGGTGTGTGGATATATGTTGAGATGGAGCGGTGGAATGGTGTCAGTGATTGGTTTAACATTAAGCGGAGTGGCGGATGTGTTAGTCTTGTTTTCATTTGTATGCTGGGGTTTTGAAAGATTAGAGGTGTTTGGTGGGGAAATGTGTTTGGAATGATAGTGAATTGAGGGTGGGGGGTGCTCTACCTATTATATGCGGAGATTTGGTTTGTTGGTGAATTGAAGAGAGTTTGAGAGATTGGTAGAGAGATTGGTAGGGTGTGTAAAGGAGGGGTCTGAAAGTTAACGTAGATAAGGTAAGCGTTATGGTTGTGAGGGGACAGTCTCAGATGTGAGTTATGTTAAGTGGAGCAGCTGACAAGTGTGATGTTTAAATATTTTGGATATATGTTGGATGAGAAGGGAACGGATGATGCAGTTGTAGTAGGAATGTTGTGAATGGCCGGAAGGTGGGTGGTGCAATTAATCGTTGGTGGATGTAAAGAATAATTCTTGAGTGCGTAGGGTCTTCTGAGGGTATGTTTTGTTACTGTTGTTAATATAGAGTGGAAAATGGTCGGAATAAGAGGTATGATAAAGTTTGATGTTCGAATGGACAATCTAGGGGAGTGTTAGGTGTGAGAAATGATAAAATGAGGAAGATATTAGAGAAGTGTGTGGTGTGAAAAAGGATAAATGAGAGAAATAAATGAAAGTACGTCGAGATGGTTTGGTCTGTGGAAAGGAGAATGATGGTTGTTAAGCTAATGTATAGGGTGAATTATGTTGAAATGACCGCCTGGGAAACCGAAGAAAACGTGGATTGATTCAGTAAAGGAATGCTGGGAGAGAAATGTGAGTTCGGTAGAGGCGAGAAGAAAGGTGTTATAATAGAAGTGATGGCGGGGTTTTGTGGAGGGTATGGTTGGTGGCCCACCTGGGTCAGGGGATGAACCCCAATTGACGAGATGCCATAGTGAGGGTCGTCGCGGTCCCGTGAAGCTCTAGGGGGATTTTCTGATTGCGACGTGTTCTCACTAATAGGTATAAGGGGTGGTAAGCTAGGCTTTCTATTCGACTTGCGTCATTATTCTTCTACTACTTTTCTGTTTCCGGTGCTGTCACGCACCTTACCCCCTGGGGAAAGAAGGTAGGTGATTATATATATATATATAGTATATTAATATATATAGTAATATACTATATAATATATATAATATATATATATATATATATATATATATATATATATTATATTAATATATATATATATATATATTATATATATATTATATAATATATATATAGTATTTATATATTATATATATATATATTATATATTATATATATATATATATTATATATTATTATATATATAATATATATATATATATATATATATAAATTATATTATATATTGTAAGATAACTGCTCATCTTCTCACCTACCGCAGTGTGAATAGGTATGATAAAATAACCCTTAAGTAATTTCACTCTGCTGGGATTGAACTGGGCCTAGCAGATGGCCGCGTAAGTGTTTGACGATACGCACGATGGTATAAAAGAGACGGCAGAATTTTCTGTAGTGGAATATATACCAGACAATGGAACACAACGCCTTTCCGTCCCACTTCGGGGTATGGTCAACATGAGCACGCACAGAGTGAATACTTATAAAACCGGGGATATATGTATGATAAATAATGCTCATCTTTACACTCACCGCAGTGTGATAGGTATTGAAAAAAATAACCCTTAAGTAATTTCACTCTGCTGGATTGAACCTGGGCCTAGCAGATGGCCGCGTAAGTGTTTGACGACTACGCCACGATGGACTAAAGAACGGAGAATGTTTCTGTAGCTGAATAATATCACCACACGTAACACAACGCGCCTTCCATGTTTGACCATACGCCGAGTCGTGGACGGGAAGGGCGCGTTGTGGTTCTGTTTTGGTGGGTGATATATTCCATACAAAAACATTTCTCACTTGTTCTTCTTTTAGTCCTCGTGGCGTAGTCGTCAAACACTTACGCGGCATCTGCTAGCCCAGATTCAATCCCAGCAGAGTGAATATTACTTAAAGGGGTTATTTTTATATACTATACACGGGTGAGGTGTAGAAAGGTGAGCGTGTATCTTATCAATACATTAATATTCCCCGGTTTAATAGTATTTCACTCTGTGCGGTGTTCTGTTTGACCCTACACACCCGAGTGTGGACGGGAAGGGCGCGTTGTGGTTCCTGTTTGGTGGGTATATTCACTACAGGAAAATTTCTCGCGTTCTTCTTTTAGTCATCGCCTTCTTCTCAACTCTACATGGCTTGGCGGTTCAATCCCACAGAGTGAAATTCTTAAAGGTTATTTTTATCAATATACTTATATAATATATATATATATTATATTATATTATATATATATATATTATATAGTATTAATAAAAATTAATTATTATATAATATATTATATAATATATTATATTATATATTATATTATATATATATTATATATTATATATTATATATATACTATAATTGTTACGTTCAGGGAACGTAATGAGTTTCAGAAGGCTGTAGTAACAAAACTCGTTTTCGGGTGTCAAAATCTTGTACAATTCGAGGCAAAGGTTACACAGAGGACTGATGGAGCATTAAACATTTGCAATAAAATCACTGATGCTCACAAGATCAATATTCATAAGATTTGGCGAATTGTTTGTAATGAAAACAGGTTATTTGGGACGAAATAAAGGAGCGGTTCCAGAAAGCTTGTTGGAGGCGATAAGATGGCGGGATCGATTGACCAATAGCAAACAAGGATGTGGGTACGTGAGAAGTAGGACGATGATACTAAAAGGAAGAAAGAGAAGATAATATAGCTCCCCTACGAACAGAGGAGCGTCGTGATGATTAAGGTGAAAAGCGAACCACTGGACGTAATGCTCGTCCATAACGCGATGTGGAACGTGGTGGACAAGACGGTAAGGTTGCAGTCGGAATGGGTTCCGGATTCGGAGGAGGAATCGGTGTTGGAACAGGAGACAGAGGTGTCTGCATCGGAACAGGAGGCGGAGATGTCGTAGCGCGGGGCGCTGAAGTAGCTGGCGAAGTAGCGACAATAGCTGAGGGAGTTGGCAAAGGGTCAGGTTCGGTTGGAGAACAAGTTGATGTAAAAGGCAGAATGGGCATAAAGTCGATATTATCTTGCGAAGTAGAGGTAGATGGAGCGGGTGCAGAAGGTGGAGAAAGAGTGGTTGAAGAAGCGGGATCAAGTTCGAAATAAGCCGGTTTGATCCTATCAACGGAGATATTTTCTGCTTTGCTCCCCTTTTGTAATGTGAAGAACTTTCGATAGCGTTTTAATACGAGGAAAGGTCCGTCATAGCGGGCTTGCAAGGGGCTACGGTGTGAATCATGCCGAATTAATACATGAGAGCAAGTCTCCAAATCCGCAGGCATGTAAGTAGGACGGGGAGGGTGGCGTGGCAAAGACGGCTTCCACGCCTCAGTACATTGACGAAGGCGAGCCAGGAAGGTGTGCTGGTTCGTAGTGTTTTTGGAGAGGGAAGTATAAACTCACCAGGTATTCGGATGGTGGTGCCATAGACGAGCTCAGCAGTTGAGCATTTGAGGTCTTCTTTGTACGAAGTTCTGATACCGAGTAGGACAAGAGGAAGAGTTTCGGACCAATTGTCCGGTGTTCCATGGGCCATGAGAGAGGCCTTTAGCTGTCGGTGGAACCTCTCTATGAGCCCTTGAGCTTGCGGATGGTAGCTGCAAGAGCGAAGGCGCTTAGAGCCGATTAAAGTCATAAGGTCCTTCCAGAGGTAAGACTCAAACTGCCTACCCTGGTCTGTGGACACGGTCGAGGGAGTGCCAAACCTGGCTATCCAGTTGTACAAAAATGCCTGAGCAATTGTCTCGCTAGAAGTATCACGCAAGGGAATGGCTTCTACCCATCGAGTGTATCTGTCTATGCACGTTAAAATGTGTGTGAAACCATTTGAAGGTGGTAAAGGGCCGACAATATCAACGTGCACCTGGTCAAAGCGTTCACCAGGGGGAAGAAATTGCTGAAGAGGTGCGACCGTGTGTCTGTGCACTTTGGATTTTTGACAGTTGAGACTACTGCGTTGTCCACTGCTTTTGACATCCTTAGTAAGGACGGCCAGCACGAAATGCTTACCTATCTTCATTTTTCCCTGGTGGAACATCGTGTGGTGTGACTTTGGGCAATTGGGGTTTGGGTACCGTACTGGCGAGGATGTCCGGAAAAGAACGTGCATACCACAGGTGGAACTCCTTTCCTAAGTTTTGAAATGTCGTAGAATAGAAAGCCACTAGGAAAACAATCCTCCTGTCGAAGTTGCCATGCAGAACGAAGCCATTTCAAACGAAAAATCGAAATATCAGGTAAAGAGAAGATTGGGTTAATTCGGGATAGAGCGGCAGGAATGTTGTCTTTTCCTTTTATATGACGGATATCCGTGGTGATGTGCAATGAATTCAAGGTGGCGGGCCTCACGAGGTGACTGTTTCACTGGGAAGCCTGTAATGCAATGCGTGAATGGGTATGATAGTTACACATGGAATTCCGACCTTCTAATGAGTAACGGATAATGCTTAATAGCTAAATGAAATTGCGAGAAGTTCACTTCAAAACGTCGCTATACCTTTGTTTTCAGCGGCTGGAACTTTTTTGAAAGAAAAGCTAATGGACGCCATTATATATATCTATATATTATAATATTAATATATATATATTATATATTTATATATTATATATATATATATATATATATATATATATATATATATATTATATATATATATATATATATATATATTATATATATATAATATATAATTTATATTATATATATTATAATATATTATATAATTTATTGTGGCGTCTGGTGAGGGGTTGCGCCACCACTCGGATGAGTCCACAGCAGCCCCCGGGGACGAAAACGCCAAATTTCAATCGCGACAAGCTCGACTCTCTTCAACACATCTAGTCTTCAGCTTAATGAAGGTGGTTCCTTCAATCAGCGACCATAACCCTTTCCATATGGTGCTCTGGATGTGACTGTGCCACTGGAGTGGCACAACGAACACCAGCCAGCATCCAATCTCTCTCAAAGTTGTTTCGCCGTGGTAACTCATTTCCGTGTAGAGTTTGTTCTACCAAATCGTTCAACGCGGGCCATTAATCAATCAAGTTTCTTCTGCTGGCGCTGCTCTGTTCGGTTCTCCTGGTAACGCCTGTATGTGCTTCTCAATGTTCAGGTGCATGCAACAGACGTAAGAGTACGAGTGGTCGAAGCCTTCTCAGTGGCTTAATGTGTGCACACTGGCTCTCATCTGACGCTGACCAACGTCTCCAGGTGCGCAGGGAGAGGGTGGTGCTCCGCGGCAGTTGTCTGGGGGGATGTTTGTGGCGTTGGTGGAAGGGGTTGCGACCACACCGATTGAAGTCCAAAGAGCCCCGGACGAACGCCAATCATCGCGACAATGCCACTCTCTTCAACATCACTGTCCTTCGCTAATGAAGGTGGTTCTCAAGTCAACTCACTTACTCCTTCATTTGGTGACCACCGGAGTGACTAGTGCCACTGGAGTGGCACAAAGAACACCAGCCAGCATCCCATCCTCCAAGTTGTTCGCCGTGGTAAGACATTTCGTGTAGAGTTTGTTTTACAAAGTTCAACGCGGCATCCATCATTTCAAGTTTCTTCTGCTGGGCGTTGCTCTGTTCGGTCATCCTGTAAGCCTGTACTTGTGCTTCTCAGCATGTGCAGGACCATGCACGTAAAGTACAGAGTGGTCGAAGCCCTTCTCAGTGGCTTTTATGTGTGCACACCTGGCTTCTCATCTGACAGCTGACCAACGTCTTTCCAGGTGCGCAGAGCGGAGTGGGCTCGCGGCATTGTCACTGGGGGGGTTCCTGTGGCGTCTGGTGGAAGGGGGTTGCGACACTACCGATGAGTCCAAAGCAGCCCCCGGGACGAACGCAAATTCATCGCGACACGCTCACTCTTTCAACACCAATCTAGTCTTAGCTAATGAAGTGGTTTCTTTAACAAGCGACCATAACCCTTTCATAATAATATATATAATATATAATATTATATTATATATATATATATATATATTTTATATATATAATAATATATATATATTATATATATATATAATTATATATTATATATATATATATATTATATATATATATAGCAACAAATTGGATTCATTCAATAATTGTTTATAAAATAATTTGTAATATTTGATGTGAATATTCGAATAATTACGAATAAATGGGCGCAAAAGCCATAATTGGTAAAAGTTGTTAACGGTTTGGCAAATTGCCCTCAAAAAATTACCCATGTCAATGTTTTGGTTTTATATTTTTCTCGCGCCAATTGGTAGTAGATAAAAAACAATAGCATGCGCACGACGCTTTATAAAAACTTTGTAAAATAAATTTAATCCTAATAAAAAACTGATATGAAATATCTTTCAATTAATGTATTGAAACAAAAATAAGAAGAAATAATATAAAATAAAGTTTAAGTGAAAGAAAATCTATACTTTTCGTGGGTAAGGCTTAGACCATAGACTAAGTCCTTCCACGTTGGTTTATCCCAGAGTGACCTTACGAATTAACAATAAGAAAAAAATATAAATTACGAATTTTGAAATTAACTTTATATGAAAAAAAATAAATAAATAAAAAAGTGACAAATTAGTGAAATTAATAACTTTGGAAAAATAAGCCAGTTTAGGCTACGCACGAGTCCCTAACTAAGCTACGCACGCACATAATTGCATTCAACAATAACAATAAAAAGACTATAGGTTTTAGTGCATTCATAAATAAAGCAAGAAAACTCTACACTAGAAATATAAAATGAAAAACATAACTAAATAAAAAAGTTTAAAGTTAAAACCAGGCCTATTCCTAGTTTAGAGCTAAATAGCCTACTGAACTAACTGTCCTCTACTTAGGGCCCTTATAAGTAAGCTACACTATTATTAAATCGGCAAATCAGGCTATTTTTTTATAAAAAAAACTAAAAAAAAAAAAAAAAAAAAAAATTTTTTTAACAATTTTACAAAATTAGCCTATTTGGGTAATTGTTAATTGTGTAGTTGAAGTGAGTGAGTCAAGGGCTTTAACTACAAAATAACTAATAAAACAGTGAAATAAAATTTTTAAGTGAAAAATTAAGACTCGGTAAAAAAAAAAATAATAAAAAAAAAAAAATAAAAAAAAAATTAAAAATTGTGAATTAAGAACTAAAAGCAGGTCTGGGGCTCAAAATTTAAATAATCCCCCGTCTGGAATTTCTATACATCATGTAGATGTTTAAAATATAAATGAAAATGATGGACATAATGAAAATTTAAATGGGAACGACTGTCACAACTCTAATAACTCATTGGTTGAGAGTGATCGTTCTCGCACCCCATCACCCGAACCACATCGAAGAACTAGGAAAGTGCTCTCTGTACAGGATATTCCTCGGTTTGAAAAGGATGTGGGAAAGTGGTTAGATAGAGTGAAATTTCTATTTAGCCTATATTTTGTTACTGATAATATCGAAAAGTTGAACTTCTCGGTCCTCTCTTACCTTCGGCTATAACTTCAAGAATAAGCTATCCTATCAACGACCAAACATATGAAGAATTGGTTCGCCTTGTAACTGAAACTTATGCTCCATCTGATAAAGAGAAAGCTGAAAATTTATTTCGGCAGGAGCTTAAACCTGGTGAAAAGCCCACAGCATATCTTAACAGAATTAAAGCATCATTAGGAATCCGCAGGCTTCAACATCAAAATGAAAACCTTATGAAACAGATGTTTCTTCGGGTTCTACCTGAGGAGTACCGTTATTAACGGTATTGAAAGGGGATGCGAATATTCATAAATTGGCCGAAGCAGCTGATGTGTTCATGGAATCCCAACGTCATAAGTCAAAATCCTATCCAGATTATTCGGTCAATGCTGTGACTCCATTCATGACTACCAGGGCAAGTGATCCCCAACCTAGGAAAGAAGACCACATTTCACACAATGATTTGGCCCAAATAAACAATCGACTAAATGAGATGTTCCAGAAGTTGGAGGCCCTCACATATCAAGTATATCAATTAGATCTACGATGTCTCGTAATGATAATGGTTGGGACCGAGGTCGCTCTCCTGGCTTGGGACAGAGGTCGTACTAACCGCTCGTTGATCACCTTCGGATTTAGAAGATGGACCCTTTGCTACTAACCATTTCACATTCCGTTGAAAATGGCTAGCAGGTGCAGGAGGCAACTTGCAAAATGGCTCATTGTTGGCACAATGCGCCCCATCCCAAAACAATGCTGGACCTACTTCCCTAACTTCGCAGGGAAACTAAGTAATAGATGGGTGGAGTATGTACGCCCCTGTTACAAAGAAAGTGGCGTTTTAAATCCAGTGGTAACTCCGGAAAATTTGTAGTAACAAAAGTGAGTTTACAAT
This sequence comes from Trachelipus rathkii, assembly GCA_015478945.1. NCBI lineage: Eukaryota > Metazoa > Arthropoda > Malacostraca > Isopoda > Trachelipodidae > Trachelipus > Trachelipus rathkii. The sequence continues at coordinate 31,992 of JABUQX010054969.1, forward strand.
ATAAACGTAAAGCTATAGCCCCCTCCAAATTCGAAAATAATTACAACGATATAGGCTAAAAATGTTTGATACAATTTTGCTACATGCCATAATAAATATAATATCCAGGATTCATGTCCAGCATTCATGTGTATAAATGCAACAATGCGTAAAAACCATGCTGTATTATGACGAGGAGTTCCTCAAAGTGAGTGGAATAGAATCTGGGTATAGGGAATAATTTGATTATCCTCTTGATAAGTAGTGTTAGAGTAAGGATATTTTGGGCCCCCAATTTTAAAAATGTTTCAAAGGGTTAAAAAAAAGAAAGCGAAAAGTCATCCTAGGCTGAAACTTTTGAGTTCGCAAGCCAACGAGAGCGCGCTGGCGTGTGGCGGGTTTGAAAATGCAGATGTCTTGCAATGGTCAGTGCTTCCCAAGTTTTAAATGTAAACGATGTAAAAAAAATTTTTTGCAATTAATTGTCTCCTTCGTATATATGACGCTAATTCAAAACAATTATTTCTCTGTTAGATACAGGGAGTTCATTTTCTATTTTTTAAAGGGCTTCTGTATAAGGCTTCTGAAGAACAAAGGAAAGATCCTATTGGCTTTCTTATAGCTGCTATGGAAGTCAGATTAACATTTATGATTGTATAACTAAAAAAACTAAATTTCGTGCTAAAACGTGACTATGAGCATATATTTTTAATCGTATGTAATTGATAATATTTTAGGGATAGATTTTTTTTTTACTATAAATATACAAGTTGTAACCTGAGATTTTATGCTCAAGATTATTATACAATGTAGTGAATATGTCTAGCATAACTGGTTCGTGTCATTGTGAGTCATTCAAGGTGAATGGTTCTGAAAGCACTACCACATAACAAATGATTTAAATTATATAATTTAACTCTTTCTCCCAACTCCCCTTCCGCGCCACATTTATACTTCTCTATTAGGTGAAATATAAAATGTTGTTTTGATGATTTATATATAAAATTTTAGAAAATGTTAATGTGAGGGATAATAATTATAATAATAGTATCCCTGGGGGTAGCTATCAGGACAATGCCTCCTACAAGTGTAATAAAAATAGAAATGAAATTAGTGTGAATAAAAGTGATATTAATAATGAAAATGAATTTAATAATACAATTGAAATAGGCTTT